>JBBBDQ010001066.1:457500-602500 GCA_037127315.1 Ascarosepion bandense | reverse complement strand
AATAGAAATTTATTAATGAACCGGATAACATGAATTGTGGCAGAAATTAATATTCAATGAGAAAGTAAAGGGTATCAAGAAATGTTCGTAGTACTAATTTGTTGGAAAGAGTTTATGCCTATGTATGTATGTATGTATGTATGTATGTATGTATGCCTGTATGAGCAATGTTCGATAGGAATGTCTCTGAATGGAGAAGAAGAAGTAAAATGAATCAGCACACGAGAAAGAAAGATAAAGATGTACGACGCGACCTTAGGTCCGGGTTGTGGTTGAAGTTTCTCCTGTTACATTTTAGTTGTGTATTTCTTTCAGTGTTTCCATCCGACTGTCTGCTGCTAATCAAGTCATTTATATATATATATATAAAGGGTATCAAGAAATGTTCGTAGTACTAATTTGTTGGAAAGAGTTTATGCCTATGTATGTATGTATGTATGTATGTATGTATGTATGCCTGTATGAGCAATGTTCGATAGGAATGTCTCTGAATGGAGAAGAAGAAGTAAAATGAATCAGCACACGAGAAAGAAAGATAAAGATGTACGACGCGACCTTAGGTCCGGGTTGTGGTTGAAGTTTCTCCTGTTACATTTTAGTTGTGTATTTCTTTCAGTGTTTCCATCCGACTGTCTGCTGCTAATCAAGTCATTTATATATATATATATATATATATATATATATAATAATGTTCAAACAAATTATTTCAAATTGTCGGTTGTTTAAAACCAAGTTTCGTTAATCTTCGTTAACTTCCGTAATATATATATGTATACAGATATATTAACTATAAATAAATTTTTTCTTAGCCGATACTTTTCATCCTTTGATGCTCGTGTATGTGTGTGTGTGTGTGTGTGTGTGTGGGTGGGTGTGGTACTCTGAATAATGATTTTACTAAGGATTAAAATAGTTTTGGAACGATAGAACCTGGACTAAATTTGCATTGTGCTGTTAGCTAATTATTCATTGAGTGGTTGTATACATTTCCGAGCAGTATTTTTATGACAAATCTATGTTCGCTTATTGATCAGTGATCACTAATTTCTATAAAATTTAAGACATATATTTTGCTGCAAAACGATATTCCTTTTTACTTTAGTCCCATTATTCATAAGCTGTACTAAGGGAAATTTTAATAGAAAATGTGAGTTGTCCAAATTGTTAGCTTATTAAAATTAATAGGATTAAATAGGTTTTCCTATCATTTGATAGACATTCCTCCCCAGTGTTTTGAGCGTAAATAGAGGTTTATCTCTTGTTTCATGTTTACGATTGAATTTCTGGTTCCTTCTAAGATCGATTTCAGCTCGGTATTTCTTAACACTTGTCTTTTTCTACGCTAATATATACTCCACGCAGTAACTCCTCTCACTTGAATGGCTCTTAAGTCTTGTACTGGGTGACAGGGGCCCAACAATATTTTTCGGACACGTTAGCATTCGACTTTCTGAGTACCATAGAGTAGCGAAATTCCTTCAATAGAATAGCATAAACATATAAAGACAATACCTGTCATAAAAATGGAAGAAAATCGATTAGGTAAGGAAAAATATTTATTTTTCATCATTTTTTTACAAAACACACGTGACATTATTTTTCGGACATCGTTGAAAAACTGTTAATAGTCTGTAATATCACCTTTCTTCTCAATAACCTTTATCAATCTCTCTTCATAATGATCAAACATATGCACAATAACATCTCTACGTGTTTCTATTAGTTGTTTTTTGGCATCTAGTATCCGTTCCCATAGTTGAGACTCTTTCGTTATTTCAGGTTCATCATAGACAAGTTGCGCAAGCATTTCCCAAACATTTTCTATTAAATTTAGATCTGGGCTTTTTGCAGGCCATTCCAAAGTAGTCATATTCACTTTAGCCATCCATTCTTTCATGAGTTTTGACACATGGATGCTGCAATTGTCTTGCTGTAGAACGAAATCATTCCCTATCTCTCTTCTTATCCTTGGTAGGGCTTTCTCGTCCAGCAACTGTTTGTAGCTTTCGCTGTTCTGTCGTCCTTTCAGCCACTCCAACCATATATTTCCATTAGCAAAGATCATACCCCAAACCATAACTCTTCCTCCTCCTCCCATCTGTCGTTTGTTCAGTACAGCAGGCTCACCCCTTCTCGACCAAGTACACCATCCATCGGGCCCATCAAACTTGAAACATTTCTCATCAGTAAATATAAGCTTCTTAAAGTCAACATGCTTTGTTAACCACCTTTTAGCACACTCCAGTCTTGCTCCTTTGTGTTTCTTTGTTAGTGTAATTTTTTTCTTAGCCTTTGCATACTTCAAACCAATCCTATGCAGCGTTCTTTGTACTGTTCGGACGTTTACATCTAATTCACATTTCTCCTTCACTTTTCTTGCTGTAACTTTTTCTCCAGATGTCAAAAGCCGTGTCACAGTCCTCTACATTCTCCTTTCAGTACTCTTGCCAATGGATCTTTTCCGTCCTATCTTCTTTTTTCCGCTCGGAGTTTGTCTTCAGCATGTATTCGACCGTTGATTTCGACAGCTTCAAATCCATGGCGATCCTTCTGATCCTGAGGCCATCATCCCGCTTCTTCCGTGCCAAACAAACGACTTCATTTTACCTCATTAAACTTAATTGTTTTGCCAGTAAAATAGAACGGATAATTGATTCTAATGATGACAGCTAAGTGTACAAGCAGAAAATTTGCATACAGCAACATATACATGAACTTAGCTCTTAATAAAATAGGATTTTTTGTCATGTCCGAAAAATAGTGTCGCGCAAGTTTTCGCAAATATCACAAAAAACTAAAATTATCAAAGCCAAACTAAAAAAAAAGATTACACTAGTAGTGGATTTTCACTCCTCAACTACGTAATTACAATCTCAAAAGTTTTTGGCACTAGTAACCACCTTGGAGTACTTTTTTCAAAGTGTCCGAAAAATATTGTCGGCCCCCTGTATTAGTAAATTAACAATTAACTAAATAAAATTCGTCTCTATTTGCAAACAATACATGGGTGCTTCTCATATGGATCAATCCTTAGCAAACGAACTTATTACTAGAGTAAATATTTCGATTCTCACTGAGCGACTCGACACTTCTGATCTAGTGTAACGACTAAGCTGAAAAAAAAATTTAATGCATTTAAATATAGGAATAAATCTGTTACTTCATTTTCAATGTTTATTCATGTGAATACGGTACTTTCTGTGCATAAATGTTGAAATAGATACTCCGCTTCAGTACGTATGAAAATCTGAACTACATACGCCTCTGATTATATACTTTATCTATAAGGTTCCTAATTGCGATTTGATTTCACTGGAAATGAGGAAAAGATAGTTTTTGCGACGTCTATCTTCAAGTTTCTAATGGCAAAAGCTTTTAACAACCTAATGCGTTCATACTTGGTAAATATGTTTCAATCACTAAACTAATCGATTTGCTGTTTTTTATCATCTTACGCATTTTTATAGATTATTATTATTGTTATTATTATTATTATTATTATCATCATTATTTATGTTCCGTTACTACGAATATAGAATGCTTGTCGATAACAGGTCGTTATGTTGGATAAAAAGAGAGAAAATTGATATCATCACCTGATATTGATAATAAACAATTACTGGAAAGATGATGGGGCCGTAAAAAGCTATTGAATAAAATTTGTGTTTTGGCGTGAAGTGAGGTAATGACGATGAAACAATAAAAATGGTGGTCTTCTAATATACAGAAAATTCTGTTGTGGTAGATAAGAATTTACTTATTGTTTCCTGATATAAATTTCATAACGACTCATAACGCAAGTTCCTTTATAAAGATTTCAAACTTTTTTATTAATGACTTTAAAAATCATAAATCAATCAATCAATAATCCATCGATTTCTGTCTTTTAAAATTTCAAATTTTATTTTCAGAATTTAAATATAAGCGTGTTATTGTATTTTATTTTTAATATTCAAAATTGGTTCAGGAATTTACCGAATTCTCTCTTTTGACTTTATGTGTAGATTACCATAACTTTTCGGTAAAGGCATTTGCGTGGTTTTCCGTTGCTTTTCTGAGAAACTGTAAAGATGTTTTCCTTCTTTGAACATTGGATTCTCGGAAAACATCCCCTTTTACCAAAAGACAAATGTGTAGTTTTTTAGTTGTTGCTTTCTTTCTTTATGGAAATCAAAATTTCTCTTCTCTGAGAAACTGTATCGTCTTTCTTTTACAAGTCACTGGTGCCTCCTCAACAGGTATTTACTCGTGCAGCCAGACTGGCAACTGGGTCCCACCCATTCACAGTCAGGTTAGCCAAATGCAGACGACAATTCTACTCATTCAGCTTCTTCTCTCGCACTTCCCGCCTGTGGAACTCGCTCCCATATTCTTGCTTTCCTGACGGTTACAACCTCCAGAAATTTAAATGCAATGTCAATACTCATCTATTAACCACTAGTACTCTAGCTCTCTCCCCACCCCCGTATATCCTTCCCTTTCTCTCCACCTACGTATCTTTTATCGCACCTGCATTCTCAGCTTTCTATTGCTCCTTTCTAACTTGTTTGTACTCCTCACTCTTTTCTAATTAATCTTTTTACATTTATGTAGCCCCCTGCACATCAGTGGCGTTTCCGCCTTGCTCGGGGTGAAATGATTAAAAAAAAACATATACGCCATCTCTTGCCGTTTTCTCTCTTCCGACCGTTTTTTTTTTTTTCATTTTTTTGCATTTCTGCCTTGCTCGGGGTGAAATGATGAAAACAAAATATCGACTTTTGGATCCTCCGGAAATTGTCCCTTTATCTCAGGCTTTGTACACGAACAAGGATCCTATGACGATAGTGCATTAAGTCTCTTTTGGTTTCTGTGACATAATCCTTCAGAACATCGATGATTTGGGCACTCCACAGGTACTTAATAATAATTCAGTTTTATGAGCCTATTCTTTTCTGATTGGTTGGTTCTTTTTCCACAGTTTGTGAACCCTTTATATTCTAGGGCCAGGGAGTCTACCCTACCATTCAAACAATAGGTAGAAAAGATGAATTCGTACCTTTATCAGAATCATTGATGTGAAAATGAATGCAACGGACTTTGAACACCACTCGCTGGTTCCCTTTTCAGTGTCGTTAACCATTACACTAATTGCACATATTTGAAGTTCTTAATATTAATAACTAGTAGTATAGCCCGGTGTTGCTCGGGTGTAATGGAAGCTTTAAAACAAATCCATGGTCCTGGAGCTCAGACACAGCCTAAAGAATATTTCTCTGAAGCTTGGTGAGAATCGGATAAAAATTGTGTATTTGTATGAAGGACATACAGACAGATAAACAGACACAAACATCTTGCCTTTTATATATATACTAGCAGTATAGCCCGGCGTTGCATGGGTGTAATGAAAGCTTTAAAACTAATCGATGGTCCTGGAGCTCAGACTCTTTGGACGTTGGCACGAAAGACTAAAAAGCAATAGTTGTTTCCAGTTAAAGCGAAACCGTAGATTGAAAGAAATATGAATGGATGTAAGTCAAATCTTGATTTCCTGGTATCGATATCAAATAAGTTTTTTTTGTCGTAAACTGAATTTTGAAGGCTAAATAAGTCCTCTGAGCAAATGATATCATGGCTGAGACTAAGAAGTACAATTATACCTACTTAGAGCCAAACCCAAAGCAAAAACTAAAATAAAAGTGCTAGAAAAAATACAGACATACAGGCAGATAAACAGACACACACACAAACATCTTGCCTTTTATATATATATATGTATATATTATAGATTTTCTGCACTATTGTAAGAACTGCAACCTTGAAACTTCTGAATATAGTTTCTTATGTCTTTGTCTATGAGTGTATCAAATTTGATTAAAATCGGACCACTCCTTCTATAAGCCGATGTTTTCGATTATCGATTTTCGATATTTATTGGGGGAACCTTGACACAAAACCTAGCTAAGAACACTCGCCGACGCTTATAATGCAACTTTGTAAAATTTCAAGAAAATCGGTTCAGCCGTTTCGGAGTCTATAGGTAACGGACACACACACAGACTCATACACACACACACAGACACATACACACCCACACAGACATACACACACACATACACATATGCACATACACACAGACATATGCACACGCATAGACACATACACACAGACACACACACACACACACACACAGTCAATTAAGTGCTATACGGGATACACGTTTTGGGTGATCATGTCTCGAAAGAGACTTATTAAGTAGTAATTAGTGGGGGATCAGCTTATTACTTCATAACAATAGAAAACCGATTCCCCACTTTATGCCAGTAGAAGCTTTAATCATGTTTCCAACTATTATATTCAGTCAGTCAGTTATGTGCCATATGTGATACACGCTTGGGCGATCATGTCTCAAAAGAAGAAGTGTATCCCGCAGTAGGTTGCCATTGCTTTCTGCGATAGACTAGTTACCAGCCAAAGCTGAAAACCCCAGTCTGTCCTGTTATTTAACCCATAACTGGCGAGAAGAGTCGGATTAATACCTTTCTCAAGGATATTTGTGCGTAAGTGAATGCAAGGAATTCAACTGCATTTCGAACCCGGCACGACATATCGGGGAGCCGAGTTCGAATGTGTATCACGTATGCCACTTAACTGACTCTTATATCCACCTTTGTTTCGGATGTTACTATATGTCCCCCATCCACCCTCACACCTATACGCCCTACAAATCTATCTATCTATCTATCTATCTATCTATCTATCTGTTCAACTTATTTGTAGAAAGATATTTTTTCAATATTGGATTTGGTAGCAGTGAACACGAAAGTGACTCGAAAGGTCTCCAGGCGTTCCTGCTTATATGGCAGACAGAAAGGCTCTTTGATCTTCAAAACGCTACTTAGATGTGGCACAAGGCCGAAAGTATGGTGTACCCAGTGAAATGGAAGACGAAAGACTTTCAGGTTTTTATGCACTTTAATGTGACACTTAACACTTTTTGCTAACCCGCCTACTTCTTCATAAAATGATCAATCATTTCCCTAAAGTCGTTGTGTATGGCTATCAACATAGTCTACTTCGAATTGATAAACTCATGAGATCTTAAAAGGCTAGCGTGTCCTGCTTCATATATGAAAATACTACCATAGATTTTGCATGTATTCTCACTTCGAAGATTATCGGAGATTAAAGTCTTGTCCATTTTATAATACTTCATATCAACATTGCATGATCAGTTCTCTGCTTCTCAACAGTTTTACTACCGTGGTTTACAATTTTTCTGTACAGATCGAATTTCGACTCAGTAAGTCCACACACGTTGCAACCTCTCTGTCAACATGGGATTTTGAAGAGATATAGGTAGACTTTGCTGAAAATGCTACGCGCTTGCAAAATACGCATACTCTTAGGTGCTTAGCAAAACTGAGAAAGTTTATTTTTTGTTGGGTGAAATTTTCGGAACCTGGCAAGATTATTGAGACCAGGTCTCTTTAGTAATGTTGCAAATTTGAAGCCTCAAATGGTTTCGGGCTGCCTCTTTTGTAGACTTCGAAAAAAAAAACAGTAGCTTCCCAAACATCTACGCATCGTTCATTCAGTAATGAATTTGAACACTCTCAGCTACTGGCGTATGATTATATTGTATGTAACATGCCAAAGTCCGCCTTCCTCTACCAAGTGACCATAGTTCAGAGGTGGAATCGCCGACTGATATCAATTCGGTCAGGTTTCAATCCTGGCTAGAAGCATTCGGATGTCTAACGAAACAGATCTGTCTGCGCATGACTATATATATAAATCCAGGTTATATTTAGGGGACAGCTATTTCAACTTTTCAGTTCGAGACACACACCAATTAATGTCAACCAATTAATGGAGAAATCCTTGCCTGGGAGTAAGGATTAGTGAAGGAAAGGGTAATGAATGTTGGTTATGATAGGTTCAAGCCGAGTAGAATCGTCTTAATACTGATTGGTAATTTAATATTGATTATTATTGTTGTTGTTTCTTTAAATTTCTGTTGCATACTGATTTTCTTTCCGGTCCAAGTAGAAACCTAATTTTTATAATGACATCATGACATTTTCTTCTGAATTGTTTTGTAAAAATATAAAAAATAGAACAATTTATGATCGCATATTTTACGCAGATAAAATCCTTCGTGAGGTATGAGTTGTACTTGGGAGAATTTTTTTTTATTTCAGACATGAGTTACCAAGGATCTCATCAAACGCTCTATTCAAACATTTCCTAATCAAATTCAATACCATAAAACAACCGTAATAATTGATGTCTTCATGGGTCAATTTCTTTAGTTTTCTACTTTAAGATGCTTGTATTAAAATAGTTTCTTGAAGATCTTCAAAGATACATCACAATCTACAGGAATTTACATGTCGCTGAGCACATTCTGTTCTTGTGGTGTTTGACCACTGTCTGAGTGATCAAGTTTGGTTCTTCTGTCTGTCTGTATTGTAAAGTCCCATAAAATTATTTAGTCAGGCTGTCAGTCAGTTATCATACATGAAACACTCTTGTGCGATCATGTCTTGCAAGAGACATGACTGCCTTGGCACAGGAGGTTGTCATTACTTTCTGCGGTAGAGTATTTGGCAACCGAAGCTATAGAACCCAATCTGCCTTTCTGTTCAAGCCATAGCTGGAAGGAGAAAAGATGTATTATTACCTTTCCCAAGGGTATTAGTGCGCAAATGAATGAAACGAATGCGAATGGAATTCAGCTTCGATTTCTCATCCCGTGCCAATATTCATTGCACCACAAGCACACATAAAATTATTACAGGTCTGTAACCGGATTTGCTCGGTGTTCATACCAATATCTTGCAGCTTCCTTCCGGTAAGAGTTTCAGATTTCTCAGAGAATATATTAGTCCAACCTGTTATGTTAGCGGATGCTAATAACGTGAAACATGATACAAGATGGTCAATTGTTTCTGGATATTCATCATAGAACCAGCATTTCAGATTAACACAAATTTTTCATTTACTATTACTGTTTAGAACTGCAGGAAAGTTTCAGAACTGTTTAGAAATAGGTAAATATTGATATTTTATAATTGATTTACGAAATGTTTCCTTGACACACGGGTCTTTTTTATGGATGTAGTCAGTATATTAATAAGCCGGCCGACAGTGCACACGTGCCAATATTATTCTAAACATTAGTCAGTAGATCCAAGTCTCTGAGGATCTTTCTGTTCATTTCGAAATTACTTCATTTCTAATGACGATATTTAAAAGTGTTCTGTTTCACTTTTCTGAAATAGAAACGGATAAAATGGCGTGTTTTAGAATCAATATTTTAATGTCATGCAATAAAACACTGCTGCATATGATATAGCAGATATTCATGCTATATATTAAGATATATTTGATAAAATCCGAAAAATATCTTCAATGGTATTGGTCCTAACCTGGGATCCAGGAGATTCCTTTCTTGGACTTCTCGGCTGTGGAACTTCCTTCCGGATACTTGGTTCCCTGCCGGCTACAATCTCTAAAAATTTAAATGCAATGTCAATTGACATCTCTTGTCCATTTGACTCCAGTCCCTCTCTCGTCCTTTCCCCAATCACATCGTGTATCTTGTTCTTTCTTTTATCACTTTATCCTCACAACTGTCTTCACACTGGTATTCTCATTCTTCTCTTGCCCTTTCTCTGACGCTCCTATCACTGGTTCGTCTTTCTCTTCTCTCTCCTAGTGCCTAAACTTTTACTTTCTTATGTAGACCCCTGCGCACTAGTAACCGTACTGCCTTGCTTGGGATGAAGCGATTAAAAGAAACCTTTCTACTGCTATAATGTAGCTTCACTCACACTCTTCTATAAAAACTCTCATGGTAAATGTTCTGATGAACTCTGCCTAGTGGCAACTAGACTCGATTAATTCAAGCGTATCACTAGTTTGGAAGCAGGAGTTTAAGATTTTACAGTCAAATTGTCTCGAGCCGTAAGTTTTATGCTAAGAGTTTTTTTTTCTCGTACCTCGTGTGGAACTCTCTTTTGATTCTTACTTTTCAATCAACTTTGATTTACAAAAAATTTAAATACAATCTCAGTCGTTATATTCAGTCAGTTACTTGTCATAAGTTATGCACGTTTGGACGATCATGTCTCTTTCGAGACATTAGTGTTTAGGCAAAAGATTTTGTGCAGTAGGTTGCTATTACTTTGTGCTGTAGCTCGGTTGCTAACCAAAGCTATAAAACCCAATCTATTTTACTATTCAACCCATAGCTGCAGAGTAGAGATGAATTCATACCTTTCCCAAGGGTATTTGTGTTTAAGTGAATGAAACAAATTCGACTGGGATCCGAACTCAGCTCTCCGATTTCTCGCTCTGAGCCGATATACATTACATCACAACGCACGTCCGTATCATTTCTGTCCTTTTAAATTCTGTTCTTTTATTGATTTCAATTCTTAAGGCCGCTTGTAGTTTATTCTTTTGTGCTCAGTAACCCACTGTGTGTTAATAGTTCTGTTGTATTTGGAAGGTAAAAAGTTTGAAAAAAAAGTTTAGAACTCTTGCTTTTATAAACAAGACACTCTGTGTTTTAGCCTGGGATAATAAGAAGGAATACCCAGCATATTAATTCAACTTTGATTTTTTTTCTAGAATACCCTCAGAACGATAAAATTGCTACGACGTTTTTGCCATTGTCATGTTCAAAACAAATTTCATATAGGAAGTAATGCAGTAAAGGTAGTTATTTTATCCAACACTGGTACAGGCTATAGAGGCAAATTGTGAATCTTTCTTATTCACACACACACACACACACACACACACACACACACACACACACACATATATATATATATATATATATATATATATAAACGTATTACGGAAATTAACGAAGATTAACAAAATGGTTATAAACACACCGACAATTTGAAATGATTTGTTTGAACCTTATTTTTGATCGATACTCGTATTTAATTAGATGTTCTGTTTATAATCAAACAGTATTATAGATTTATTTCTACCGGCCTGATTGTTTACGATAAATGTTTGTTACGAAAATGTGTGTTCCTTGGTAGGATTCAAACCTGCGACCCCTATCCTTATTAGACCTCTCGACCACTAATGACCAACAATCTAAACTAAGTCAAATCAAGTCTATATAAAACATTTTCGATTCATCGTAATAACCATATCTGGTCTGAAATGTATCATAATGTCAACAAATGTAAACATGCTACGGAAATTAACAAAATGGTTATAAACAAACCGACAATTTGAAATGATTTGTTTGAACATTATTTTTGATCGATACTCGTATATAAGTAGTTATAATGTTTTTAATTAAACAGTATTATATATTTATTTCTACCGGCCTGATTGTTTACGATAAATGTTTATTACAAAAATGTGTGTCATTCGGCAGGATTCGAACTTGCGACCCCAATCCACGTAGGGGAAGCTACCGTCTGATCTGGCACGTCTTAGACCTCTCGACCACGAATGACCATTAGTCTAAACGAGGTTTTAATCAAGCCTAAATAACACAGTTTTACATTTTATCGCAATAGCCATATCTGCTCTGAAATGTATCGTAATGTCAACAAATGTTAACATGTTACAGAAATTAACGAAGATATATATATATATATACCGACTCAAAATCTACCCTGCTATTGAGCACTTTACGATAAACAACCTGCTTGCCAAAATATTCTTTATCAGTGAAACTACTGAAAAAATAACAATTTTGGTGCTTTTGTTAATCTTTAAAAAAATATTTTTGTCAGATCAAGATTTCATATGACAGAAATTCTTAAAACGTCTGCTGTTTATAACCAGATTCATAAAAAATGTTCTTCAAATAAATGGATCTCGTTAGTCTTAGAGAGGGACATCTTTCTTAAAACTCTGTGGACTGGCGCTGTAGAATTTTACCAAATAATAGAAATCACATCATTTGTGGGTTTTCAACAACAGAAAAAAGGAACAACCAAAATGGACAGCATCTTGTAAAGGAAGGGTAAAATAATGATATAATAAAAAATGTTAATAGTTCACAATTGTTAAAAAATAAGTTTTGAATGAAGACGCCATCAGTGCTAGAAAGATTGATAACAGTGAACTTAATAAATGAATTTCCTGAAAAATTATTTTAATAGAAAGATTTTATAAAATTCAACCGACAGTAACATTAATTGTTCTGTCAATAAATACCGACTGTTTCCTTATAAATAACCGTTTGTTGTTATCATTACCACTGGATTAAATTCAAGCATTTCCCCCGGCTATTGGCAAGAAAAATTTGTACATTAAGTCAGCTGTTTGTACGACCTAACCCGTAGGAGGCTGTAACTAAATAACTGATTATTTAAGTCTTCCATAAATACGAATTGGCGCTCCATAGTATCGAAAGTACAGCAGTATGATTTCAAACTTTATGCCTATTATTGGTTAAAACTTTTATATTTTGACTAGAATCATTCAGTCCTCATCGACAAATTACGAAGAAAATTTCCAAAGAGAAAAAAATCGATTAAAACCGAATTTTCTTTCGAACTTCTTGCCAAGATATTGCATCCAACCTATTTATTGATGATCGCAATTAAAACATAGGGGTGAGGAAGGCGACGTGAAAGCTGGGTGAGTGGTTGGGTGAGTGAGCTGGCAAGTTGCCATATATCATGCTTCGCAATTAACGAGTTCCGTTATGGCCATATGGGAACTGATGCGAGATGATAAACATCACGTTTGTTGCAAACCAAGAAAAGTTCGATTCGCAAATAATTCTTTGCTAGTTACGTAAGCAGGAAATCTATTCCGAAATGCCGAGGTTATAATTGCTGGAAATTGTTTTGCATTTTATAACAGAACATTTTCAAGCCGTTTCCATATCTGAAGGTGTACTGACATTTTAAGACCTCCAGATATCTCCATGCCTACGATTACACCCGTAATTAAACACATCAGTTGCCGGCAGATGAAAAGATGTTGTGATCCAGGTTGGCAAAGATTTTTGCTTTGCTCCTCGGGCGTAAGCCAACTGACAGGAATACTTATCTAGAAGCCATAATTATCTACGCTTAGTACAAGAACAGGTTTTGGCGCTGGGATGTTGTCCATATAGCTTCATATTACAGGCGTGATTATTCAAATTTCTGTTAATATAATATAACAGGAGCATCGTTGGCAATATTTTATATGTTCGGCTAGTTTTTGCATTCGCCAGATTGCCTCTTTACGATTGGAAATCCTGGAGAATCAAGCATTAATATATGTCTATCTAAAAGGTCGTGGAATTATCTGATTTGATTTTAATTTAGTATAATGTATTTACACACCCTCAACACACATAAACGTAATAACACACACACACGTACACACACGCACATATATATATGTATATGTATTGATAAATCTGGCCACAACACATTACATTGCATTTAGACATATGGTTCTGTTAACATTTCGGTCTCTGAAGGGAAATGACATCATAGATCCGCATTACAAATTTACGAACTGCGTCTGCTATTCGTCGCATCGCAATGTTTTATGTCAACTCAGGATAATATCATATTTGATTGTAGATGCCTTTATGTTAACGTCCCTGTAACCTCTCTGAAGATGCCTCATGTGAGCCGAAAGCTTAAAACCAGCATAATAAAAAAAATATGCAATTGTTGAACAATTTTTGTCTTTATTTTCAACTGAAATTAAAGCCAAAATATGATGTATAGAACAGCTCATGATTAAACATAATAGACATTCATTGTCTGTTATATTTAAGAATATATGTTTAGAAAATTATGTTTTGGCCAAGCGTGATGAGAATGTTTTTAGTTTAAGTTTTACAATTTAACACCTTTGACGAGCTCTGGTAAAACAAAATTCAATTCATTGCAAGCGTTTAATCTTTGTAGAGTATGAGAATATTATCCGAAAATAAAGCTTAATACTTAAGTACAGTGGCACCTGGACGTCATTACCGTTCAAAATACATCTGTTCAAATACACTGATTACGATAATTCTAAAAAATAAATTTCTAAATCTCTAAAACAACAAATTGTGTACATATAAGATTCAGACCTTGATCTACAATTAACCCGATTTAGGGTTGAATTGCATAAGGTGTCTCAGAGGAAAAATGTTTGTAAAATCCTAAACGTTTTGGTGATTTATGCCGTATCCTAAATCGATTCGAAAAATTTTAGCGCACGTCAAAGATTTATGTCTCGATCTACAAATGTTCCAATTTTGGTTGAAATTGGACCAAGGGTTTTGTGTGTGTGTGGTGTGTGTGTGTGTGCGCGCGCGCGCGAGAGAGAGAGAGAGAGAGAGAGAGAGAGAGAGAAAGTTTTTTTTTTCGTAATCATCTCACCCCAAGTAAGGCATTCCACTGCCACTATTGCGCATGGGTTTACATAGGGGAAGGTAAAGAGAAGGAGTGGTTAGACATAGAGAATGTCAGGAGGAAGGTGACAGATGAGTAAGGATAGCGAGGATGAGGGTTAGGCAGATGGGAAGAGGGCTTGATAGAATGGGAGCAGGTTAGTGTGTTAGGTGTCTATTGACCTTACATTTAAACTCCTGGAGATTGTAGCCGTCAGGGAAGCAATCGTTTGGAAGAGAATTCCACAGTCGGGAAGTGCGAGGAAAGAAACTGTTGGAGTAGAAGTTACGGCTGCATTTGATCGGTTTCACTGTAAAAGGGTGGGATCTAGTTGCTAATCTGGTATCTCGTGCAAATTCGTATTTAGGGGGCACCAGTGATCTAAGTTCATCGGAGCAGAAGCAGTGAAAGTATTTATAGAAGAGACACAGGGAAGCCACGTCGCGCCGGTGGGAGAGAGACTGCAGGCGGTCTGCCAAGTCGGTATCTATCACATTACAGACCCTCCTCTGAACCTTATCGAGAAGCCCGAGGAGAACAGCAGGGGCACCCGACCAGATATGGCAGCAGTAAGTAAGCAGTGAGTAAGAGATACAGAGGTGGTGGAGAAGGAAACAGTGGGTCTAAAAATTATCAGCCCAACAAAGTATCTGCTCCCTTAAATAGTCAACGTTCGTTCTTTTGTTCCAGATTTGCTATGTTGGCTGAGCTGAGAACTTTTCTTCCATATAAGTTTGACTATTAATGTGGCTGCTTGCGAGTAAGTGTGATTGATGTTATTCCATATGTTTGTCGATTTTATTTTGTTTTTGTTTTTTATATAGATTTTAATATATTTCTAAAAAAAAACTTGCTACCATTGCGCTCTGACTGTCTCACTCTCTCTCACTCTCTCACTCTCTCTCTTACTCTCTCTCACTCTCTCTCACTCTCTCGCACTCTCTCTCACTCACTCACTCACTATCTCTCTCACTCTCTCTCACTCACTTTTACTCACTCACTCTCTCACTCTCTCTCATTCACTCTCTCTCACTCAATCTTTCTCACTCTCACACTCACTATCACTCTCTCTCTCTCACTCTCACTCTCACTATTAATCTCTCACTCTCTCACTCTCTCTCACTCTCTCACTCACTCTCTCTCACTCTCTCCCTCTCTCTCTCACTCACTCATTCACTATCTCTCTCACTCTCTCTCACTCACTTTCTCTCACTCTCTCTCATTCACTCTCACTCACTCTCTCTCACTCTCACTATTAATCTCTCACTCACTCACTCTCACTCTCTCTCTCACTCACTCTCTCACTCTCTCCCTCTCTCTCACTCTCTCTTTCTCACATACATTTTTTTTTTCTTGGAAATATTTTGCTGGAACGTTCTTTTCTGTAGATTTCTCCATTGAACAATAAAAACCGCAAATATGAAACAAATCACAACAGAAACGACAAATTAGGCTATGGAATTCGGAGATGAGAAAGAAAAACTGAAGAGTAGGCAATCAAGAGAAAAATGATGTCATGTTTTAACATGCTACCCGAAGGCTTTTCACAAGCGTAGAAACAATTCCAGTCGAAGGATTTTTTCAAATTTATTGTAAATGGAATTTTCTTAATGCGCCGTTCACCTGAAAATCTTTTTTCAAAAAAATCTTCAGGTATTTACGCATTCCTTTTTTCTAAAGTTTTTTTTCTTTATATTTCTCATTTGTATCTTTTAATTGTTCAGTTGTGGATTCTTCTTCGTGAAATCCAAAAAATAATCACTATCAGAATCGCATTTTTAAATGTCAAATCATTTTAGAAAATTGGGGCACAAATTTTTATTCACTGAATGTAAACTGCTTGCGAACAACGCCACTGGAATTCACGCACCCTGGTAGAGAACTAATAAAGCACCATTTCATTAGTAAAAATAATTATTCATCCCTAAAATCAGGCATTGGATGCAAGTTTTCTTGGAAGATATTCTGTCGATTTTTACAAAAGAATTTGTACAGGGTTCAGTGGAGAAATTATTTACATTTTATATTTTTAATTTCTCGCATGCTCGTTGTTTATTTTTAATTTTATCAAATGCATGGTATAGTAAGGCCAGTTGGGCACCGTCTGTGAGAAAAAAGCACCATGACACATTTAACTCATCTAAAAATTTTGAAAATACATTCTGTACTGCTTGGCATTCACACCGGTAGCACCAAGACGAACATTCCTGAGTGTTTAGGTGTCAATCTGATGACACTGCAGAGGACAGTGCAAAGGACTCAGAAAGAATAGGTTTCATGGTGATTACGAAGGTACGACATCTCGAGATGACCGTTCGGATAAGACGAGTATTACGGAATTTGTTGGTGATGGCCTCGGTTTCAATACGAAGCGCCTTGTAAAGGTAGTGCTACCCTGAGTCGACATGGTGGCTGATGAAATACTCTAAGTATGGCATCAGAATTCTGCACGTTCCCATAGAAGCGGCGGAAACCAGTCATGGCTACCATACAATTTCTGCCAATACATCACCTCTTATATCTGCCCAACTAAACAAGAAAAACAAGACTTCTTATAAAACAAAAGATGAACTAAAGGTAAGAATTTTGGTAACATTTCGCAACTTCATCAAGGAAACCATACAAAAGAGTTGCAGGAGATTCTGAAGTCGTTTAGAGGCCGTGAGTGAAGCTAATGGCGATATTAATGAATAAATTTTTCTTTAGTAATTCGAGCTATTTTTGTGTAATGTTTCTAAATATATCTTTTAAAACGAGGTGTCAGTAACAAAGATGACGACAATAGTTCGAACAGTGTAAATAGTGTAAATGTTTTATTAAAGTATAATTGCTACATTCTGAAGTAATTTTGCAGATTAAATTAATATTAGTTTAAAAATTCCGAAATCTAATAAAAATTATCTTTTCCATAGAATATGTTGAAACATGGAAATGACCGAAGAAACGTTATCGAGTGATGCAAAGTCTACATTGTGGAATACAAAGAATCTTCACAAAGATCAGTGAAAGATAAAAAGCATTGTTAAAAATATAACTTTTTTAAAAAATCATTTTGCCATAAGCAACGCAGTTTTACTGCCACTGGTACACAGGGGGTAACATAGAAAGAAATTGATGAGAAAAAGGGACAGGTTACAGGGGGTTGTACGAGAAGGACTGGTGTGATGAGAGTGGAGTAAATGGAGAAAAGATGCGAGTCAGTGGGATAGGAGGTGACTATCGACCTTACATTTAAATTCGTAGAGATTGTAGCTGTCGAGGAAGCAAATATAAGTTGAGAATTAAAAGCAATGGGAAAGAACCCGTCTCCTTAAATGGATGGTAAACTAACATTAGTTTTGGTCAGAGTTCAGGTATTTGAGCAGGCTGGAATTGTGGGTATCTAGAGGTACAGATGGAGTAAAATAATTCTGTCAAGAAATCGCCTAGCAAATAGTTTAATGCGTCAAAATTGTGTCAAAAAATATGAAGAAATACTAATTTTCACAGACAAAATCTCAGGTGACCCTCGATGAACAGGATGGGTAGAATAAAAGATGTTAACAGGTGTATATAAATGAGGCCCGGAGGCAGCATTGGGAGGTTTTAAGTTGGAATTGTCGATCAAATCATTATTGAACCATTTACAATCGGTGAATGATTTTAACTAATGGCCGGAGAATCAGCCTCGCCATCTTCAACATGTAGAAGAAGTGCAGAGTTGATATATCTGTTTAAGCGATATATCAGTGAATATGGCAACAAAGATGTGGACGACACTTCGAACAATATAGTGTAAAAGTTTTATTAAGGTTAATTCTCCTTCTCGTTTATCTAAGATTATCCAATAATTTTATAAGATTAAAAGATTTACATGAAAGATAATGAAATGTCTACAATCATGTTCCAATCTGAAACCAATCGATAATCTATGGTCAGCTGTGAAGATAAATTATAATTTTTCTTCATGAGTGACCGTGCAAGTGGCAAGAATATGACAACATATCAGATGTAATTGGAATTAAAACAACGATGTCGGAAATTGATTCTGATTTAGTAAGAACAAATTAATACAAACAAATCGAAAATGTTTGCTTGCTGTTAGTAAGAAGAAGAGTCAGTATATTAAAATCTAAATGCTTCAAAGACTTATATATGTTTGTTATTTGTTCTTTTGAAGATGTTGATCAATTTTTGAGGATGTTATCACCTTGTTAGTGAAGTCAAAGTGGTTATTCTGGTTTTGTATAATAACTTTTTCTTTGGTTTAACATTTATTATTTTTTATAATAACTTCAGACTACAATTTAATACTAAATACAATTACTTTAAAAAAACAGGTTCAAACTAACTAAAAATTAAATTCAAGTATTGATTTTGAATCTTTTTTTAATCGTGTAAAATATTACAAAATTTTTCAAAGTAAATTTCGAAATATTGAGGTGTATATGATTTTCATAACTTCACACGGACTCTATCTCTCTTTCTCTCTCTCTCTCTCTCTCTCTCTATATATATATATATATATATATATATACAATTGAATATTTATATATGTTTATATATATATATATATATATATATATATATGTACAATTTAACATATTTTTAAATTTTTTAATACTACATTCTAGAGTGCATATAAAATATTTAAAACCTTTTATATTTTCGTTCATCTTCTAATTTTGATGACTCATATGTGTTACGACATTTGGGATTACACAACATGAATTTCGCTCATTTGATCTATACAACAACTGCATTTTCAATAGAATATTCACAGACCAAGTAAAATTGTTATTAAATATAATAGACGCGAAATATTTCTGGTTTTTAACAATGCATGTTTAAAGAAAACAATTATATATATATCGAACTGAACATTCGCACACACATGCACATACCCAAACCAAAAATATATATATATATATATATATATATGTAAATGCGTGTTTGTGTGTATTCAGTTGTGTATATTAATATACGATCAGTTGTATTTGTTTATTTTTTGTATAAAATGCAGAAACGGAATATGCAACCGTTATTATTCTACCTATGAAAAAAGAACTGTTCTTTCATGAACATCAATATTTTTTATATCCCTCTTAGAATAACATGCTTCGAAATTAAAAAAATTCTCTTTTGACTTCTCATTTTTGGACGAATGTTATTAATCTCATCATCATCATTATTATTATTATTATTATTATTATTATTATTCAGATATCAGTGTCCAATCTTTCTACTTATACGCTTAACAATAAGTTCGGTTCTTTATGTATCGATATATTTTTCCTACTTGCAGTTTTGTTTTTTACGCATGCTCTGTTTGCATTTTTTCTTCAAATCTCTTTCTCCCTTCTTTGGTCAATTCCTTAGCCCTTTTCTCTTTTTAATTTCTCTTTTTCTCTTTCTTCCTTTTTCTTTCAATTTTTATTTTCCCTTCTTCTATTTGAATATGCAACACAATAGAAGCTGGCACTTCCTGGGAAAAAAAACTGACACAGAATCTTCCGAGATATTCAACATCTTCCTTGGTAACCACTACTGCTTTGCAAATATTTGGCATTTTGTCCATATATTTTTGTCGGATTATCTTTCCATAGTTCGCTAAAAAAAAAAAAAAAAGAAAATATCTGCATAACCACGATCTTTCAAATGCTACGGTGTATATTATTAAGCGTAACTCCGGGCGCAACAAGTTCGAGAGACACCAACCTGAAATACATTGCATATAATATGCTGCAATATAGCGTGCGCCATTGAAATACGAGCTGAAATTGAAGAAACGTGGAATAAAATGTAATAGAATGAATTTATATGCGAAATTTTACGAGATCGCGTACAAAATGGATTAAATCCGACATATTTTTAATTCATTGTTTAACATTATTTTCTAATAATTTTTTCGAAAAAAATCCGCAAAATTCATAGTTTCTAGAAACAGATGACACTTTTGATGTCATCACATTGTTAACTAATAAATCTGGGCAATTTTTTCTGTGCCCGGTGTTTTACGGTCCTGAAGAGAAATATTAACTTTTGTTTAAATACGAATTTATCAAAGTAACTACGAAAATGATTGAGGTCTAACCATTTCAGCTCAAACGAAATGTTACTTTTTAACCCGTTTTTTAAAGTATAAAATAAACAGAATTCAAATACCTATTATTATTAATAATGGAATTATGACTATTAACAGAAATTTTTATCAACTGGTTCAAAATATAGCTTAGCCCTGGGTATGATGGTAAGTTGCATCAGGTAGCAAGGCCTCTAACTGAGAGGTTGTGAGAAGAATGGAATGGTTCACAATGACCCGGAGTAGTAGCACCTGTTAGGGTCCCAGCTATGGGCAAATAGTTAACCTCCAAACCGGAATCATTATTTAGTATATAAAAACAATCAACATATTGATATGTGTCTTTACTGAAGGCTTTTTTATTCTCCTGTAAAATAAAAAGAGGGGTAACATTAGGATGTCGAGATATTATTTATCGTTTCACCCCAAGCAAAGCAACAAAACTACTAAGGCACAAGCGGCTGCTGAATGTAAAGGAATTTGAGAAACAGAAAAAAAATTATCTCGAAACGAGAATAGTAAAAGAGCAGTGATTAATAGGACGAAAGATAACGATTGATATTTCATTTACATTTGTGAAGTTAATTTTTACCTGCAAAAAGTTGACTTTCGATCCCACAATTTCTTCTGGGAGAATTTTTACCTCAATGAGCACAATCCTTTTAAACAATCTTCTCTATTATAAAAACTACCATTGCGCTTGAAAAGCTGACAATTTAATTCTTCTCGTGAAAATACGGCCCCTAAATTTACTGTCATGTATTTGAGAATGGCCAACTAAAAGTTCAGTCCAAGGTATCTAATCGCTTGGGATAAAAATAAAACCTCTGGCTATAACTAACACTGTAAATCTAACCCCCTCATTTTTTCCTGTCCTCCCGTAATATTTTTTTGTCTGGATAAACCTAACCCATTCATTGTTGTGAGAGCTCCGAGAAAATAAGCTATTACTAATGAATTTGTAAAAGCACCCAACTTATTTTCATAATTATTAATACTCTGTTAAATTATAGCATTAACTTCTTATCGAATTAAAATTCCCTGTAAAATTAACCTCAAAAGTACGAATGATATTACTATATATATATATATATAGTCATCCGCAGACAAATTTGTTTCTCTGTATCACAGTTCATCAGTACGCTTAGACATCCGATTGCTTTTACCCAAGACTGAAACCCGGCCGAATTGGCAATTCTACCTCTGAGTTATGGGCGCTCGGTAGAAGGAGGCAGACTTTTAGCGTGTGATATACCATGTATACATAAGTCAGTAGTTATATATATATATATAATATATATATCCCTACTGTCACGCTCATGGAGAAAGAAACAGTAGCGAGGCAGCGTCGGGACAGTTTATTCAATTTACTGCGAGTTATTAAACTTTACTACCATTTATGAAAGCCCTTGCCGCGTCTTTAATAATGCCTAATTATTTCATTTTTGGGAAGAATTATGTCGTGTAGTTAAGAATATATATATATATATATATATATATATATATATATATATATATATATATACACACTCTCACACACACACACACACACACACACACACACACACACACACACACACACACACACACACACACTACCGGCCATAATTATTAGGTCACCCCAGTTTTTTTTTAATGATGTATTTCATATTTTTTAGTATTTATTATTATGTGGATAATTCTAAATAAAAATAGAATGCTTCTTTTGTAATTATGACTTTGCAAATTTTTACAAGGCATCCAGGAAGCCTTTGCTTCGGCCAGCCAATTAGAAAAAGAGACTAGCATAGGGAAGAGAGCACAAAAACTGGACACCAGAACAGTTTATTTGATGCACATGTTATTGTACAGTATTAACAAAAGAACCATTCTATTTTTATTTAGAATTATTTACTTGGCAATAAATACTAAAAATAATATGAAATACATCATTTTTTTAAATCTAGAGTGGCCTAATAATTATGGCTGGTAGTATATATATTCTATCTATTATAATAAAGACCTTTGTATATATATCTATATCTATCTATATATATATATATATATATATATGTGTGTGTGTGTGTGTGTGTGTGTGTGTGTGTAATAGTTACATCGTGTCAAACTCTGTTTTTTCTTGTGTCTTAATGAAAGATACTCAATAGTAGGTTCATCAATATATATGTTGCCTTCATTTTTGACAGCATATCGATATAGATATTGTGCCATTAATTATTAACAGTACTGGCAATCTCGTACGATATAAAAGAATTGCAAATTTCTGTCACTTCTCCCTCTCCTTCACTAACAAGTAATCGGTAAAAGTTTCATCCAAACACCAATAACGACAGTCAATAGATACCATACGTATTGTGTCATTTAACAGATTTACTTGCGTAAAGAGATCTAATTAGATTTTTATCAAGAAAAAGTGACAGTTGAACTTAATTAATCTCAAGAGAGCCATTGAAACTAATATGGCGGTGCAACCGACTCGGCCTCCTTTTTTATAATTATTTCAGCCCATGCGAGGCAGTACTACTATTTTATGCAGAGGGTTACATGAAAGGAAAGGGAAAAGAAAAAGGAACAAGATACAGGGGTATCGAAGAATTGATAAAAGATTGATGGAAATACGGGTGCGTTAAGTGAGTCTAGAGCGAGAAGAAAGAAAAATAAGAAACAGGGGGGGGTGGCAGAGAAAGGATAATAGAAAGATGAAAATCAAAGAGATAAAAGATGATAATTGACATTGCACTTAAACTCATGGCGATTGTAGTTATCAGAGAAGCAAGTATATGAAAGGGAGTTGCAGATAGGAAATGCGAGAAAAAATCTGTTTGAATAAATGTGTCGGTTACATTTGACTGCAAACGGGTGGGACCAAGTAGCCAACTTCTAGTGAAAATACGGCCCCTAAATTTACTGTCATGTATTTGAGAATGGCCCACTAAAGATTCAGTCCAAGGCCTAGTAACTCGAGTAAATCCGTGAGGACGGGCCACCGGGGAAATAAGCTCGTCAGAACATCAGCTATGAAAATATTTCCTGGAATAACAGAGGGAAGCCACATCCCGTCGGTGAGAAAGCAACCCAAGTCATACTGCCAAATCGGAATCGGTTTTGTTACAGATCTTCCTTTGAATGTTGCCGAGTACCCCGAGATGAATGGCAGGATCGCCCGACCAGATATGGCAAGAGTATTCAATACATGGACGAATGGTAGATTTGTATGTGCGCAAGATGGATTTTGACGAGAAAAAAAACTTCCTGGTCTAACACTGTGACTCGACCTTCCTAGCAGAGTGATCGTCAAGCACCATTCCGCGTGACATTCTCAACAAATGATATCACGACAATATCATAGACTTCTCTTTGCTGAACATTTTTCTCAGAATCGTATCAGAAGACCAAAAATCACGTCGCATACGAGCAGACATTGCCCCAAATTTGAATTCCCTTTTCGCTGTTAATTAATTAAAAAAAAATATATACGCAAAAAGATTCACTCGTAATTATGTCTTTGAACAGCAGCCGAAACATTTTGAACAACTATTGTACAAAATTGTATCATACTAGAATTTTCATGCAAAGTAATCCCCAGGAAGTTGATACAGTGCTAAACAAACTAACTAAAGCGAACTATTTTTGAACTTTACCAACTTCTCGTGTCTCTCAGAAACAAGCTCACATGATATGTATTCTTACCAATAAATTTCATTGTTCTTTTCAGTTATCGATAGTATTTCGATAATTTCTTTCTGTAGACAGTTCTATACATTACTTCGATGTCAATTATTATTATTATGTCATTTTTTCATCATATTTCGATTTCTGCTTTGGTCTCACTACCAACCAAGTCTGCGGGGAGACCTAAGGCAGGTCGTGGCGTGTTGTTATGACTCCATTTCATGTTTTTCTATCTTCCCTATCATCCCCAGCATTACATAGATAAAGTTTTCCTTAGTGTGTGGGCTGTACTTAATAAGACAATTTTTTGTATATCTCTTAAGCTGGAGTTTCCAGGGATTCTTTCAATGCGTTGTTTTGTTCCATTTTTTATCATTCCAAGTGCACCTACTATCACTGGCACAACTCTTGTTTTCAATTTCCACATTTTTTCTATTTCAATTTCCAGGTCTTTATATTTTGACAGTTTTTCAAATTCCTTGATTGCTATGTTACAATCCGCTGGACAAGCCATATCAATTAATAGACAAGTTTTCTCTTTCTGGTTTTTAACAATAATGTCTGGCCTGTTTGCTTCAATTTTTCTTTTTATTATTATTATTATTATTATTATTTCTTCTTCTTAGTAGTAGGAGTCTATTAAGTGTAATCTCTTTAAAACAGTCTTGAATGCTTTAAAGGGTTTCAGAAAGATAATGCTCCCAGTAGTTTCACTTTTTTCTTGATTTTCAAGCTCTCATAGTCAGCTTGCAATACTGTAGTGCAAAGACCTGTGGACGAACCATTTTCGTGACTAATTGCATCCTCAAATTTTCTCAAACAAGATTAATAAATGTGTATACGCCCCTTTCCCACTTTTCCAGTAATAGTATAAGGCTTGACCTAATCACCAAGAACAAGTAGACAGTCTATCGATTTTGTGGTCAATTGGATTTATTCTAGTTCCTCTCTATGGAGGACTAGAAAACTCAACATCTCCACCCATCAGGTATTTGTCACCAAGAACTTAGCATCTCATATAAGGGGAAACTATGGCACCTCGTGGTAATAATGGTTAGGAAGATAGTCAATTACTACAATTAGTGAGTCAGATCCTCACTTTCGGCTTTGGGACACATCTAAACTACGCTTCAATTATAGCCATATTAGTGGGAAAATACTTGCTGCTGAAAAGATTTACCTTAGACCTATCTGTGTACGAATCTGAACGCAAGAATTCTTATTGGAGTTGCTACCAGCCCCGATAGTGGGAATATCCCAGCGACAGCGTTGCGACTAGTCCTCGGCGTCTTTCCCTCCAGCACGTAAAGGACCGTTTTGTATACTTGAGTTTGATACAGCTGCTACAATGTATCACCAATCGCTAATAAGTTCAATTTTCACGAGTGTGGGTAATTATGATGTCATTGATTGGTAATGAGAAACACAAACATACAAGGTTCTTTACTTTTCAATATATCCCTTTCCTGCAACTAAACGCCGCTACATTCCAGTCTTCCACTAATCAAAGATATGCAGTAAGTCTTCTGCCGTTCGGTATGTCAGACACTTGGTTTCTCCTTCGTTTCTGTGACGGACTCGAAACGGCTTCCCTTGACTACAAATTTGATTTAGGTCACATAAAAGTCAAATAGTGTTAGAGCATGAGAATAAAGATTATAGACCGGTACTGCGATACGTTTCCCGGTCAAAAACTGCTAACGCATTCTCCTGATAAAGGAGGAAAATATTTCCTATTGTTGAAACGTCTTTCTTCAGTCGTAACATTTTTACAAACATTTTTTTAATAATATTTTTTTATTCATTTCATTACTTTATCTGAAAACTATTTTTTTTTTAACTGTGTCTTTAATGTCAACATTTTAACTTGCTTGAACGTTTATTTTCCTACAAGTGGACGGAGTTGTTTTCCAGTATACTGACTGCTGATTCGTCTAAGATTCTTATTGGAAGATCAAAGCATCGTTCGATATCATCTTACCTTCACCAAAGTTTAGGTTCCTTTCAATTTCTATCAAAATATCCGGAAAAAAAAATCGGTTACGATTAACTTTATGAACAGCGGATATGCTCAGTTTTTCAAGCAATATTTACATACCAAGCGCTTTTTAAATTTAGGCCATTTGTTAAATGTTTCTTTGAAACATTCATGCCGAGCCTTCATGTGGGCAGACATCCACACCATTAACCATATTGAATACCCTTACAATCTTCACAAATCCTCACAGGCTAGTTGAAAACACGCTTACGTAACATACACTTTCCCCGTTAGCATACGAAAAGATATGCTAGCTATCACTCTTTTTTATTTTAAATTCGCCGAAAGGAAAAAACTTGAAGCAACTGAAATGTGGTTCTACAAAAGGATGCTACGGATATCATGGATCGAGCATATGAGCAATGATGAGGTTTTGGAAATGATGGAAACGAATATTAAATCAATACTGAGCATCAAGAAGTGACAGCTAGAGTTCCTGTGACATGCAATGAGGACGGAGGGCTTGGAGAATGTAGCTGAAGATAGTGACAAAAAAAACTACAAATTAACTGCAAGAAAACTGAATGCATAGTCATCAGTAAATGGCAGTCCAAAATGCCAAATACATATCGGGAATACTAAAATCAAACAGGTACAAAAATGTAAATACCAAGGAAGTGTTATAACAGAAAATGGCAAGTGTGACACAGAGATCCGAAGGCGAATTGGCATGGCGAAGGAAGCATTCCAGAAGTTGAGTAAAGTATTAAAAAACAGGACAATTTAGCTACAAAGTAGACAGTAATGGATTGCTATGTGATGTCAGTTCTTCAATATGGCAGTGAATACTGGACCATATCATCAAATATAAAAGAAAAACAACTGAAATACGGTTCTACAAAAGGAAGCTGCAGATATCATGGAACGAACATGTGAGCAATGATGAGATTTTGGAAAGAATGGAAACAAAAAGGAAATTAATATTGATCATCAGGAAGAGACAACTAAAGTTCCCGGAACATGCAATGAGGAAGGAGGGCTTTTAGAACCTGATACTCACAGGCCAGATAGAGGGGAAAAGCGACAGAGGAAAGCAGCGGATAACATATTTGAAGAGCCTGAGCAGGTGGAGGACAGAACGGGGTTGCGTGATGTTACAGGAAAAACGTGCTAAGAGCAATCAGGGATAGGGAGACGTGGAAGGCCATGATCGCCTCCGTACTGAAAGGACAGGGCACGTAGAGAGAGGGAAGAACATTTGAAAAAGATACATTTTTCGATTTTAACTGGATTAGTAGCCCAGTATTCAAACAAGCAGCATTCAGTATTGAGTACCAATAGGATTCGTTGAGTTGAGTAATCAGATATCAGTCAGATGTTATATGTGATAGATGCTTGTGCGATCATGTCTCTTTCGAGACATGACTGACATGGAAGTAGATTTTCCCGCAGTAGCTTGCCATTACTTTTGGATTGTCTACAGACTCCTGGTAAGCAACCCATAGCTGGAGAGAGAAGAGATGGATTAATACCATTCCCAAGAGTATTTTCGCATAAGTGAATGCATGAAACAAATTCAAATGGAATTCGAACTCGGCTCGCCGATCTCTCTTTCCGAGCCGATATCGACTGCACCACAACGCACATCCAGCCTGAAGCTAAATTGGCTATTAGGTTAATGAAAAAAGATTCCGGCACTAAATATCTGTTGGCTGTTTTGTGGCAAATCAACCCCGGTGGGTCATTTATTGAAAAGTAAACTTGATTTATTGCGGGTAATACCTTTTATCTATTGTTGTTTATATAAGTTTTTGTGTCTAGTAATACATTTTTCTTTTCTAGTTATCAAGATGCATTGGGATTTGTTTTTAAGGGTCAGGGTCTCCAGGTGCTACTCTTGTTATTTACCCCATAACTGGAGGGCAGGGACGGATTAATACCTTTCCCAAGGTTACCAGTGCTTAAGTGAATGCAAGGTATTCAACTGGAATTCGAACTCGGCTCACTGATTTCTCTTTCCGAGCCGATATCGACTGCACCACAACGCACATCTATCACTATACGCTTACAGCACCTGGTATTCGCAAGCGGTCACTCATTTAAGTACTGACAACGTTGCTTAACTTCGGTGATCGAGCGAGAACCGGTGTAGTCAACGTGATAGGCCGTAAGCCTTAAATGCATGTACTTTTTATCCAGTTGCTGACAATAAGCTTCAATGGTAATCTCGTTACATTTCAAAAAGCTGTAACGCCAATCGCAGACCACCAGAGAGGCACCATATCCTTATATTGGCGCAATTTCGGTTCTTGAAAGTGTTCGGGTGATTTTTCATGATCAAGCCATTGATCCAATCGTTTACGTTTTCATAAAGTACCCATTTTTCATCACAAGCCACTATTCGATCAAAAAATAGATTATTCGAATTTTTCAGACACATCATCTCACACACTTTGGAACGTCGAATTCTTTGAGTTTTACTGAGTTTTGTCGAATTTCTCTACGTTACCAATTGACTTGAGGGAAACCAATATTGTTAAAGTGCTAACACCGATTATCTGAGATATTTTTCTAACGCTTTGACATTGGTTTTGTTCGATTAACATTTCCAGATGTTGATTATCAATTACAGATGAACTACCCAAGCGCCATATTGTCCAATCCGAATCCTTCATGTTCTGCCAATGTTCGCACCAGTGGGAGAAGAGTTATAACCAAGAAAGAAAAGTTACACTGTTTTAGTGAGATTTTGTAAATGAAAAACATTTCGTCTTATAATGTGTAACAAATTGAATTAATGTATTATATATGCTTTTATCTATTTTTTGTTTTTAGCAAAGCACTCAAGTCCATAACCGAAACAGTGGAAAGAACAGCTAATTGGTTATGGATCAAAAGAGAGAGTGCCTGGATCCCAAATTGTTAGCTAAAATTCCCCGAAATTCTGCGTCTAAATTAATGTTTCGGACGAGCTCATGTGCGGTTCGCCTCTAAATGAAAAGTGGCTCTGACTCTCGCCAATCGGAAGCATTTGCAAGGTTTTGTACCGGGCCTAAACGTAATTTTCCAGTGTCTGAAAGCGCTTATCGAGGGTGGGCCGGAGGCTGATCATCTCTGGTCGGGTCGGCGCGATGAGTGGGGTATGATGTTGAAAGACACGAAACCCCCTAGTGATTTTCGCGATGACATCACTGACGACACTCTCTAGCGCCCCCATTACGGTGCGTATGTTTTAAACCATCTAACTAATATTATTATGTGAAGCATTAATGAAAATGCTACTCCATTGAGTAGCAGTTTTATTAATCTTTTCCACAATTTTTCCACAGTTTTTACTTATTGAATACACAAAAAGTTTGCATATTTTGCTTGTGGAGAGTCATAACTAGAATTCTGGTTTGATTATATTTTTTTATTCGATGTAGCTACAAACAATATCAACTTTACTTGGATTTATTCTTGAAATAAATTTGGAAGTAAATTTGTAAGCAAGAAATCCTTCGGAAATTTGGTATTTTCCATTCATGCTTTCGGAAGAATTTATAAAACAAAATGCTCAAAAATTGGTAAAAACAATAAATGCAATTTTTAGCGTCAGTACTTATCACCTCAGTCGGCAGTCTTCACACTGTGCACTTTGTCTATTTTCTAAAAATATTTAAAAAATCAACATGCCTAACTCTCTTAATAGTCTTATAAACCATAAAGTTGCTTTGGTGTGCATTGACTTCACGTTATCTTTCGAATCTCAATTTCGAATTTCAATCCCTTACCAAAATATTGTTTCCAGGTGCTTTAGAAATTAAGGGAACTACAGTCAGCATCAAACGTTCAGTGATGAGAGCATACTATAATTCGATATTCTTTTGGTATTTCATTTCGTTTTATAAATCTATAACTTTAATCTCCTAACGTGACCATGTTTTGATGACCCAGTATTTATTTATTTCTTCTTCTTCTTCTTCTTCTTCTTCTTCTTCTTCTTCTTCTTCTTCTTCGAAATAGAAGAAGAAGTTAGAAATTTAGAAACCCCAGATTTCCTTTGCACAAGGCTACACTAGTAGAGAGTTCAATAAAAAAAAACTTACGATGCTAATGTTAGCAATTATGATGATGTGACTAGCTATGACGCAATGGTAGGCGCCCAAAAATGCTAGTCACGTCATACATCAGTTATTTTTTCCGGATTCATTACCGTTTCTTTTTCTCTCGTTCTCTGTCTACCTCTCCTGTTTTCTTTCTATAGCCTTAAGAGTTTTTTGGACGGTAAGGCATATTCAGCTAATAATAATGAGAAAAGACAATACTATAACCTTTAGGTCTTGAACAATTTTACCATTTTGTTTGGAGATTAATGTCTTTTTTTTTGCGTTTCTTTTTTCGCTTAATTAAAGCCGAGTTTGTATTTGCTTTTGGCTATTCATTTCAGATTCTGAGTTTTCATATATTTCCAAGATTTTTTCTCGCCTCGCATCTTCTGATTTTCCAATATTACCAAGATTTCTTTATGTGTATTCCATGAAGAAAGCTTTTTACTCTTGAGTACATCGTTCCAAACGTATAACTCTTCTTTTACTCGTTCTTTTTTCAATTTCTTTCATTCACCTTTGATTGTTTGTATTTTTTGAAACGTTATTTATATTCATTGATTTCTTTCTTTGCTGTTTTTTTTCCTGTTCTCATCTTTTTCTTTTTCTTCTTTTGTTACAATTCTTTCTTCTTTTTAATTCTTTGCGACAATTTCTTCTTCTTCGTCTTTTTCTTCTTCTTCATGTGGCTCTTTACTTTCTTTCTTTTTTTCATCTTCCTGTGATTCTCCTCTTTCTCTCTTCTTTTACTTCTTATTCTTCTTCTTCATTTATTTTCTTTCTTCTTTTTTGTGTGGCTCTTTGCTTTCTTTCTTTTTCTTCATCTTCCTGTGATTCTTTTCTTTCTTTCTTTTTCTTCTTCATTTATTTTTCCTTCCTTCCTTTCTTTCTTTCTTTCTTTCTTTCTTTCTTTCTTCTCCTTCATTTATTTTTCTTTCTTCTTTTTCGTGTGCCTCTTTGCTTTTTTTATTCTTTCCTTCGTCTTCCCACGATCCTCTTATTTTTTCTTTTTCTTTTTCCTCATGTGTTTCTTCTTCTTTTTCTTCTTCTTCTTCTGACTGTGCTTTCTTCTACCTCTGATCCTTTCTTTCTTTCTTTCTTTATTTATTTCTTCTCCCGATGCCTCTTTTCTTTATTCTTTCCTTCTTTCTCTTTTCTTTAATTTCTTCGTTAATCTTTGTGTATTTTTCTTTCTTCTTTTCCCTTTTTTCTTTTCTTTCTCCTTGCGTTGACTTCTTACTTTTTCTTCATATTTCTAAAAATGTATAATATAGACTTCCGGTTGAGAATGTACCTTCTCGATGGATCAAACTGTTTAGTGCCACTGCTGATCTACCCAAGGTGAACAAAACACTTGTTGTCTTCTTCATTTTGTACGCATGGTGTCCAACACTGGAACCATTCATTCTGTCCCCATTAAAGTGGAATTGTACAAAAATATTCTCAATATTACAGTTTTTTCTTCTTCATCTAATTAATATTATTATTTTCTTTTATTTCTATTGTATAATGATTTAATTCCGTGTCCCAACCAGTCATCCAAGGTCAGAAAAAGCTTCATGTCATTTTTCATTGATATTTTTTAAAATAAGAACAACCTGAGTTCACACACATTTTAGATAGATAATGCACTTTGTGAACTGTACTCGTGAGTATAATACATTTTTTAAGACATGGGTCAGCAGAGTTCCCTTCAGTAGGTCTAACAGAAACTTTTCTTAAAAAACCAAGGACTCCAATTAGAACTGGGGTTATTAATATATTGTCATATTTTGTTTTATATTTTCGGTTTGTATTTTTATAGTTTTTTTGAAGATCTTCAAAGATACACTCAAACCCTCCAGGAATTTTCATGTCAATAAGAAAGAATATTCTGTGTTTATTATTATTATTTTTTGTTGTTGTTGTTGTTATTCTGAGAGATTAGCTGCGTGTATTGAAAGTTCCATAAAAGTGTTACAGGTCTTATCTCTGTAAACGGGTTTGGGTAATGTTTATACAAGCTTCTTACCGTTTCCTATTATTATTATTATTATTATTATTATTATTTGTCTATTCTTTTTCTTCTTATACTTTTTTCCTTTTTCCATCTTCTTTTTCTACTTCAGTTTATTTTCATCACTGTTTCTTTTTTATCACTGTTTCTTTTTCTGTTGCTTTTCTTTTACTTCATTGTCTTCTTTTTCTTTTTCTTTGTCAATGTTTTTTTTTTGTTCATTTACAAAAGTTATTCCTCGTTTTTTCCTCATTTGCATTTCTTCTTTTCTTTGCGGTCGGTTTCATTTCTTTCTTTTTTTTTCATCTAATTATTTTTTCTCTCTTTTCCATTTGCTCCTTTTTTCTAATTTCTTTTACTTAATGCCTATTTTCGTTTTTTTCGAATGTTTATTTTTCTTTTTTATTTATTTGATTGTTTTTCATCTCTACATTTCTTCAATGTCGGGTTGCTTGTTGTTTTTTGATGTGGGGCCAAAAATGTGTCCACGGAAATATAACACGGAACACGAGGTGTAGGTTAAAGGAAGATGTATTGAGAGATAAAGGTCACAAAGAAGAAGGTACAGTAAGCAGGGCTTACGAATCCAGTATAGTCCTTGGTAGTCGACTGCGGTCATGCGCACAGTGCTACTGTTTGACTCTTTATTGCTATCACACGCCTATTAATATAGCAGTGGGTGAGTCCATGTTGAGGTGAGTATGAGTCCCACAACATTTCTTTTTTTTTTTTGTTTTTTTATTTGGATATTTTCTTTTCTCTTTCATTTAATCTTTTCTTCCTTTTTTATTATCACTTTTACGGTTTTTCCTTCGGCCATCATCATCAGCATCATCTTTTTCTTCTTCTACTACTACTACTACTACTTTTACTATTTCTTATATTACTACTACTTCATATTCTTTTTCTACTACTATTACCACTTTTTCTATAACTACGACTACTACTACATCTACATCTTCTGTTCCTGCGTATAACGGTAAACTGCATCCGGCAGCAAGGCCTCTGATTGGGAGATTGTGAGGAGCATGGAATCACCTCTTAATAGCTGTTGTTCTCAGGTCCACCCTGGCCCGGACTGGTAGCACTTGTTAGGGTCCCAGCTATGGGCAAATAGTTAACCCCAAAAACATTATGAAAGTATAAAAATAGACTTTATAGAAATATATACATGTTTGAAGAAAAATATTGCCAACATGCAATTTTGAAGGAAAAAATTATTCACAGCAAAACTTTTTCGAATACAAAACTAGAAGACACTTTCAGTTTTCTAAAATATAAAAGTTGAAAAATAAAAATTTTCATTAAAATCTGACTAAATCAACCTTCTCACTATAATTGAACAAAAAAAATACCTTAAAACCCCGGTTTTTTGGCATTAAGTAACTCACAGAGGTTGATATACCGTTAAGCAAAACTTAAACAAACTCTTCATCTTCTTTTCTTAAGGTTTTTTCTTTACACGTTTTTTTATTCGTTCTTCTCTTCCCATTCTTTTCTTTCTATCCCTCATTGATCTTTTTTTTTATTTCTTTTTCCTTTTCATTTAAGATTGCTTATCTATATTTTCTCCTTCCCTTTCTTTTCCTCCTTTACAGTGTCTTACTCTTTTTGCCAACATCTCTGTATTTCACTCTTTCTTTTTCTTTTTCTTTCTCCTTTTCTTCACTTGCACTGTTTTCTTCCCCTTTCTTCCTTCACCAACTGACACGACTTTCTTTTCTGATACTTTTCCTGTCGTCTCATTTTCCACTTTTCTCCTTCCTTTCACCTTCTCCAGTTTTGTTCCTACTTCTTTTTTCTTTTTCTTTTCAATTATAAGATAGCATTTCGTTCTCTTAATTATTTTCTTTCTATTCGTCTCTTTTATTATTGCTACTCATTTTCTGAACGTTTAACGTTTTCATTCTTCTGCTTTATCCTCCTCTTTCTCCTCACATTTTATCGTCTTGCTTTTTCTTTTCGTCATCGTTTCTCTCTTCGTTTTCCTTCTCTTCTGTTATTCGCTTTCCATCTCGTTTTCATTTTCCTCTGATGGTTTACATATTTTAGTCTTCTGTTTTGATGATTTTGTTCTTCATCTTTTCTTTGCTATTCTATGTCATTCCACACTTTTGTTGTTCCCTTCCTACGGTTTTTCTACAAGTTTTTTCATATAATTATTCTCTTCCTGCACTTATGGTCCTGGGTATGACGATAAACTGTAGCTAGCAGCAAGGTCTCTGATTGGGAGGTCGTGAGGAGCATGAAACCATCTCTTCATTGCTGTTGTTCCCAGGTCTACCCTGACCCGGAGTAGTAGCACCTGATAGGGTCCCTGTTACGAATAAATAGTTAACCCTCAAACTGGTGTTAAAACACTATGAAAGTATAAAAATAGACTTTTATAGAAAAATATACATAAAATAGACTTTTATAGAAAAATATATATTTTTGAAAGAAAAATAATACCAACAATACATTTTTGAAGAAATCATTATTAGCATAACACATTGTTGAAGAAAAAATATTGCCATAATAAATTTTTGAAGGAAAAAATTATAACTAGCAATACATATTTTAATTCAAAACTAAAAGATATCTTCAAGAAGGAAAAATACTACCAAAAATATATTTTTGAAAGAAAAATTATTGCCATAACACATTGTTGAAGAAAAAAAATATTGTCATAATACATTTTTGAAGGAAAAAAATATAAACAGCAATACATTTTTCAATACAAAACAATAAGACATCTTCATTTTTCTAAAATAAAAAATAAAAAAGTTTTCATCAAAATCTGTCTAATTCAACATTCTCACCATAACCAAACATTAAAACAATACATTAAAACCCCATATTTTTGGCATTAAATAACCCACAGAGGTTGATATGCCATTAAACAAAACTCAAACCCAAACTCCTCCTGCACTTATTCCTTGAATATCCACTTCTGTCCCTCTTTCTCTAACTTCTTCGTTCTCATTTCTATTCATCACATTTTCCCGCACTTTTTCCAAATTTTTTCTACATTCTTCATTATGCTTTTTAGACAAAGTTACAAAATGTAATTGGGCTTGCTGTTTTATGCGTCTTTTTTCGTCTATGCTACCCATCCATCATGCATCTACCCTGTTCAAGAATGAAGAAAAAAAGAACAAAAATAATCCCTTCTCAATGGCTATCTGCCAATTTCCAACGCGTAATCACGTCTCTATCACCTATGCCGTTTGTCCACGAGGAATGAGCTCATTTCGCTGCCAAACAGATTACATCGCTTACTCTTTAAAAAATCTTGACTAACTTCATAGCTCCAGCCCAATCTGAACACGTTGATAAAATTAAGAAAAATGTGGGAAAAAGGTTTATGAAATGAAAATGAAAATCAGGGAATAAACGAAAGAGAGATATATTATGAAAATAGACGAATGGGCAAAGGATGAGAATAACTATATTTGGCTAACCTGACTGTGAATGGGTGGGACCCAGTTGCCAGTCTGGTTGCACGAGTATGGGCCAAGGACGAGAATAACTATATGAAAAATTGGAAGAATAAATGAAAAAAGAAAATGAGTAAGAAGAGGAGAACAAAATTACATAACAGGATGATAATAAAGAAGAGAAACGAGCAGCTACTCTAAAATACGATCAAATTTTGTTTATCAATGATATATATATATATATATATATATATATATATATATATATATATATATATATATTGAAAAACAGTAGCTATTCTAGCATCTACGCATCGTTCATTCAGGAATGAATTAGAACACTCTCAGCTATTGGGCGTGTATAATGATAATATACAAGCTAAAACGTCTCCCTCTTTCTACCAAGCGCTCATAGCTCAGAGGTAGAATTGCCGACTGACGCCAATTCGGTCGGGTATCAATCCTGGGTTAAAAGCAATCGGAGTCTAACCGTACTGATGAGCGGTGATACAGCGAAACAGCTCTCTCTGAGGATGACTATATACAATTCATTTTTACCGTTTTTTTTAAAGATCGCTCACGTAACGGTGATTCTTTGACCGCGCAGTTTTTAAAATTACAATAAATTATAACGTTTTTTTATCTTTAGTTCTATGAACCTAATAGATATTTTTGATATGGTTACACTTAACCATAATTTCTGTTCTTTCATTGAATAATTCATTTTTGTTTGGGAATAGCATAATCTCTAACTTTTCTTCTTGGCACAGTCTGCATATTTTGCCATCGTTGTAAGACTTGGCTGTTTTCACTATACTCCACATTATGTCTGGGTCTTTTCATATTTTGATTTCAATTTCCAAACGTGGCTAGCCAATTTTGTACAATATTTTAAGTTTTCTATTTTAAATGTAGACTTGTGATTGAACCACCTGGTCTTAAAGGTGTCTTTGGTTGATCCTAAATATATTTTATTTTGACCATTTAAGTCATGTATTTTTGCTTTGTAAATGACTTCTTTTGCAAAGTCCTTGAAGTGTGCATTTATTTTTGTCCCTGCAGTTGCATTCTTTATTAGTGATCTTGTTTTGTGCAATGCTATTTAAATTTCTGGCATTTTGTTTCTTTATTAAACTTTCTATATTGCTAGTACAGCTATAACTTAGCTTGATTGTATTTCCAATAAAATTTTGTTTAGTTATGAACTTTTTGGGAAGTATTTATCTATCAGTTTAAAAATATATGTCCTATTTTGGTTTTTACCTGTAAGTTATTGAACACTTTTTATACAAATGGGTAGTTGTCTAATTTTATTATGATCAAAAACTAAGAAATTGAACAATATATATATAGCGAGAGAGAGATAGAAAGAGAGAAAGAGAGAGTGAGGTCAGATTTAAATTATACCAATGAACAATTGTATAAAAAGTGCTCAATACATGATTGAAAAAATTGAGCTTTAACAGGTAGAAATTTTAGATATTTAAGTTGGCGAGCGCAGCTAATTGCGCTTTTCGGTTTCGTTACGCGATGTGCATTCAAATACAAATCGTCTGATGATACCAGAAAGACTGGAAACATGCTAGCGTAACGTATATATATATATATATATATATATATATATATATATATGTGTGTGTGTGTGTGTGTGTGCGTGTGTGTGTGTGCGTGTGTGACAAGTGTGTGTATATAATTATTAATATCATATATGTATGCAATTTGTTATATATTATATTATTTATGTATTTTATATGTGCGGTACTTATTTGAAAGCGCTCAATATCAGTTATAGAGCTGACATATTTATATAGATAGGTGTGAGTTTGTAACCCTGGGTTTCCCGCTCTTGCGATCGTCAGTTAAACAGATTAATTTTTTTAAAAAATAGGCTATATGTAGGGCTGCGTATATTGGTGTATTTTCGTGAAAGTGGGAGGAAAATTTGTCGTCATGACTGACGCAGACATATACACACATTTGTACACCCATTGACGTGCGCAACGACACACACACATGCGTCCGCCCACCGTGGCTCACACAAACATAGATGCGAATCGTACGGGACTCGGCATATATATGTATATGTGTGCCATTGCGCACATACATACGCATTCGATTGGTGTATTCGAATAGTGTAGCTATGTCAACGCGCGGATAGTTGTCGATTTCTCGTACGTGCATATGTGTGTATAATGCGGTCTGTGTGAAACTATGATAGGTAAAATCATGTGGGCGAGTTAAATACAGTTTTCCTCTTGTTTTCTTTTTATTTAACCATCCTGTCCTTAATCTCAGATCATAACTGAGTATATTTTTACAAATATACATATAATAATAATTATTTATTATAAATTATCTTTTAGAACATGTACATAATTTTTTCTATATAGAAGAAATTATGTACATGTTCTAAAACATAATTTATAATAAATATTCACAGCTCTATACATCACATATCGAGCACTGTTTTAAATTAATGTTTTGGACGGGAAAAAATTTTTTCTTTTCTCTCCTCATTCTATACTCACTCGGATATAGTAAAAATTATATATATATATATATATATATATATATATATATATATATATATAGTAATATAAAGTACTGGATTTTAAAATAAAATACATATAGGCTAGGATTAAATAGGGATTTAGGTATTTTGAATCTTTATAAATATTTCAATAGTTAAACATTTTTTCGATAGACTTAAAAAAATTTTCTTTAAAACAACACTTAAATTAAAAGTATTATCACAGTTAGATTTATGTTTAAAAATATTCAGACTATGTTGCTTTCTGCATCACGTGACGGATTCTCTCGCGACGGACGCTTCTAGTTTAAATTTTTAAATCATTTGTTTCTGATGAAAGGCCGAGGCCGGTCTGAAATATCAAATATATGTATATAATAATAGAAATAAATAAATACTGCAAAAAAAAAAAAATTTTTAACTTACAACTTTTTAGTAGTTTTTCATATATATATATATATATATATATATATATATATATATATATATATCATTATTACTTTAAAACATACAAACTACAAACTACTACACAATTGTACATTTCTTTTCGACATTGAAAGAACAATGTCGAAACAAAATGTACAATTCTGTAATAGTTTTTAGTTTGTACATGTTCTAAAGTAATAATTAATAATAAATATTAACTGCTCTATTTTTAAATAGAGCACTGTTTTAAATTAATGCTTTGAACGTTGCAATTATTTTTTTTGTTCTTTTTCATTTTGTATATATATATATATATATATATATATTATTGTCATCCGCAGACAGATCTGTTTCGCTGTATCACAGCTCATCAGTACGGTTAGACTCCGATTGCTACACAACCCAGGCTGTGTCTATATATATATATATATATATATATATATATATATATATATATATATATACACACACATATCCAGGTGAAAAGAACCAAAAATAATAGTTTTAGATTTATTTGAATAAAATGCATTCTGAATCGAAATAAAAGTAGTATAATTACATACAAAAGTCTATTTAATTTAGATCAAAAATATAAAATGTCTTCTTTAATTTCTTTTTGGTTGAGAAAATGATGAGATACAGAGTAAACTAAAAGGAAAATATTTGTAGCAATAATGGATACCTGAACGGAAATGGATTCTTGACTGGGGTTTTGATCAACTGACATTTTGGCCGTTAAGACTGAAAGAAGAAATCATGTATTCCCCAAAAATATAAACTTTTTTTCAAATTTAAATTGAATCTCTTTTCTGATTAGTTAATTTGAACAAACACATACATTTTTGTCTTCCCACATCCATGAATAACAAAAGTATTGCTTCTTATATTCAACTGAAAATCATTTTCACTCCAATGAGCTAACATTGGTTGATAACGAGGTAAAAATTGTATACAACTGTGTACTTGTTTAATTTAATTATGACCAAAAACTAATGAAATAATTATATATATATATATATATATATATATATATATATATTCCCTTTTTTTCTTTTAACATTTAATCTTTTAGATTCTTTAACCGTTATTTATGAACTCTGCATTGTAAAAAAAATCATTAGTCACCAATCATATATGACTAAATATCAATTTTGACTGTTCATACGTCTCTTCAAAAAATTTTGAAAGCATCTTTCTTGTAAGCCGCGGTACTACTTAATGGAATTGCGTTTTTATTTCTACCCTGTGTATAATGATTTTTTTCTATAATGTCAACCCCAACGAATTCAGCTCTCTTTCATCATCTTACTTCATATGCTTATGACGGAGTCTACATTCTTGTTTCTTTCTGTAGAGAAAGATACAGGTTTTTAGTTTAGCTTTTTTCTCGGAATCACGAAAACTAAGCAAATACACCGCTGTGCAAATTAATTGAAACAACTTCCTCAGTTTCATTTCATTTACAATACGATCAGTTTTGGATTCACTGAAGTTACAGGGTGTAATCGATTTCTATTTTTTCCTCAGATTATGTCGTTTTCAATGGTGTGCATTAAGATAAATCTATTATCGGAATGGATGTATGATGAAATTCGTTTGGCCTTGAAAAATATTGCTTCATCTGTGATTGCATAAGATTTCTATCACGCCTAGACACTATTGTCTAAAATGTTGGTAGGTTGTCCGACGGCAGTTGTTTGTGATGGGCGTTACTCCAAGGAAGCTTATGAAAATTGTAACCCTACACGAACACACTGGCACACAGAACATGCGGATATTGCTGGTGTCAGACTTTCAATTGTCAGTCGTGTCATCAAGGTAAAGAAACAAACTGGTTCTATCAGTCCAAAAGTGCAGTCGGAAAAGATAAAAAAGACCAAGAGAGGACGTATGTGCGATCAGGGATAAGGTGAAAGATTTTAGGAAGGAATTATTCGTTTGGTTTCAGTTAATTTTCACAAAAATGTTTTTACTTGACTGACTGGTATCAGGGATTATGTTTTTATGCAAATCTGATTTGATTAATGGATATCATGTTCTTTTAAACAAAAAAGTTCTTCCTAGTGAAAATTCACAGACAATAATGTGGTGACGTATTAGAAGTTCATCCAAACTAATGGCAGACATTGGAACTCTTGTTCTACAAGTTGTTAAGGAAGTGGATAGGTGTTATTTGTTTGTCTTTTGTTTCCTTTTGAAATGCGTCTTTTTCTCCCGTTTGCTATATTTTATGGTGATTATACCTCTTTTAAAACTAACGGGTGTCTTTCAATAGATTTCCATCCCATTTTCTACTGCGGGGTAATCTTCTTCCCAGTCAGTCATGTCTCTTTGGAAACATGATCGCCCACAGCGTGTATCACGTATCACAGATAAACTGAGTGAGTAGATTGACAATAAGTTTTCTTCAATTTATGATTAAATTGGCTCGATGCTGCCGTAATTTCTTTTATAATACTCTCGCATTTCTCGCATGTGTAAATATATTCCGGTCCCATGCTTTTCCGCCAACTTTGATATTCAAAAGTTTAAATGCAATTTCAATCGTTATTTATTGTTTATTTGATTACTTGATCAAGGAAATTATTTTAGATTGTAAACATTTTTTATCGGTGAGGTGGGGGGGCATAAAATGATACAAGTCTTACTAATTAACCCATAGCTGGGGAGAGAAGAGGTGGATTCATATCGCCTCAAGAGTATTTTCGCGGAGGTGAATATTACGATATGCGTTGTGGTGCAGTGGATATGGGTTAAATAACAGGATAGATTGGGTTCTATAACTTTAGCTGGCAACCAGTCTACCGCAGAAAGTAATGGCAACCTACTGTGGGATAATCATCTACCCAGTCAGTCATGTCTCTTTCGAGACATGATCGCCCAAAGCGTATATCACGAATGGCAGTTAACTGACTGACTGAAGATTATAGTTAAAAATATAAGTAAAACTTTTACTGGACATAAAGTGAGGGATCGGTTTTCAATTGTTATGAAGTGATAAATTGATCCCCCACTAATTACTACTTATTACTACCATCCGTCTCTTCTCACTTCAGCTATAATTTAAAGAACATGATAGAATATCTTCTGCCCATTCAGTCTCTCTTTCAAGTCATGATCGCCGAAGCGTGTAGCACGTATGGCACTTGACTGACTGACTGACTGACTGGCTGACTACGACGAACCCATAGGGAATTGAGACTCGTCTCTCTGTTTCACATTAATCAGTTACTTTACCCGTACATCAACGCTTGAATCACATGATATACCGAAGACATCATCCATCTAGATACTGACCAGTATCAGTTTCTTAACGAAAATCACTATTTCGACGTGATATGTTCCTAAGCCTAACAAATTACTGATTATGTTGATCATTTCATGAGAAATACTAAATATTAAAAAAAGACACCAAAGGAAGAGCGGGGCGTAAAACAGCCGAAACGTTATAAATGTGATCGTATTTTTTCGTATCTCTGACGATGGCGATCAGTGCCCTCAGAAGCTTCATATTCTTTGCAGCCTTATAAAATGTTTATCTTTTTATTAGCACCACTCACATTCCTTGTTCTAGAATTAATTAATACTGTTATCCCCCCCCACTGTTGTTGGTTATATATTTACAGTAAAACTCAGTTTTGAGGACCCTAGATGTTATTCTAGGATTTGTAATCAGAGGCCAAAATTTTAATAACATAACGTACGCAGATGATACAGTGCTAATTGCAGACAAGGAAAGGAAACTACAAGACCTCCTACAGAAGGTAGCTGAAGAGAGTAACAAAAAAGGACAACAAATAAACTGCAAGAAAACCGAATGCATGATCATCAGCAAAAAGAACATCCCAAAATGCCAAATACAGGTGAGAGATACTAACACCAAGCAGGTACAAAGATTTAAATACCTAGGAAGTGGTCTAACGGAAGATGGAAAGTGCAACACAGAGATCCAAAAAGATTTGGCATGGCAAAGGACGCGTTCGTTCCAGAAGCTGAGTAAAGTATTAAAACACAGGAAACTTTCACTAGAAACAAAAAAGAAAGTGCTGGATTGCTATGTGATGTCAGTTCTTCAATATGGAAGTGAATGCTGGACAATATCTTTAAAGATGAAGGACAAACTTGAAGCAACTGAAATGTGGTTCTACAAAATGATGCTGCAGATATCATGGACCAAGCATGTGATCAATGATGAGGTTTTGGAAAGGATGGAAACGAAAATTAAATTAATACTGAGCATCAGGAAGAGACAGCTAAAGTTCCTGGGACATGAAATGAGGTAGGAACGCTTGGAGGATTTGATACTAACAGGCCAGAGAGAGGGAAAAAAGAGACAGAGGAAAGCAACGGATAACATATTTGAAGGGCTTGAGCAGGTGGATGACAGAACGGGGGTTGCGAGATGTTACAGGAACAAGTGTGCTAAGAGCCACCAGGAATATGGAGACTGGAAGGCCATGATCGCCTACGTCATGAAAGGACAAGGCACATAGAAAAAGAAGAAGTAGACGAAGACGCAGTATTTCCAAACCTTTCCTCGTTAGGTTTCTTATTGTTGTTCAATTGTACTCTCTGATTCTAAGTATGTATTCCTTTCGTGTCCATTTTTGTTCAAACCTCATTTGTCATCACGCGCTTCGTCCATGGTATTTTCAGCGTCATTCGATAGCACCATATTCTTGCTGTTTCAGGTTTCCTCTTCACTTGTGAAGAAAATGTCTAACATGCACTTCCATAAAGAAAGATTGATCCTCTGGTTACATAAAATTGGAATATTGCAATAATAATTTCTCAACTCGAAATTGCCAGTAATCTTCTTGTATTTAATTGGAATACAATGATTCAAGTTCCCGCCCCCACTCTCTCTCTTTCTTTCTCTCTCTCTCTTTCTCTCTCGCTCTCTCTCTCTCTCTCTCTATATATATATATATATATACATATATATATATATACGAGTCATATATATATATATATATATATATATACGAGTCATATATATATATATATATATATATATATATATATATACGAGCCATATATATATATATATATATATATATATATATATATATGGGTAAATATTACATATTTGTTAAATAAGAGCTTTTATGTCAAATGACTAAAAGATCATTAATGTCACCTGAATACAGATTAAACGAAGGAATCAACATCAATTATGTTTATTGAGCTAAAGTTCTATGAAAAATAATCAGAATTTTAACAGTTTGTATTTTTTAATATTTTTCTGGATAATTTGCCATGTTGAAGACGAAATTAGCTGCCACCAAAATTATATTTAATACTTAATTAAAATTCATCGGCAATGAGAAAATTTGTTTAGAGCATTTAACCAACATAATAAATAAGAAAGAATTATGTTATTCAATTTTAGAAACTTGTCATTTTTTTAAACATTTTTAATATCCATCGAGTTTGTTCCAAGAAAATGGATACACATTTTTTTCTTTGTGAGTATTGTTGTTGTTTGATTTGATTAAACTATTTAATAATAATAATAATAATAATAATAATAATAATAATAATAATAATAATCAATAAATAAATAATTAGAAATTAAGAATGTTTGCTAAATAGAAATTACTAAGCACAAATCCTGAAAAATTTGTGTTCATTCAAAATGCAGCTACTGTGGTAAATATCTAGAAATAACTGACCACCTTCATTAGGTCACTCGGCTTTAGCATCTGCTGATTATGAAACTCGGTATGATAGTGTGAGTCAATATCTGCACTGGAAAATATGAAATACCAAGAAACTCGTATGAATACCCCAGTTACAGATATAGAACCTGTAACATTTTTATGGTACTTTAAAATACAGGCAGTGGTCCTGGGCATGACAATAAACTCCATCCGGCAACAAGGCTTGTAAAAGGGATGTTGTGAGAAGCATTGAACCATCTCTTAATTTCTGTTGCTCCCAGGTCCACTCTGTTAGGGTCAAAGCTATGGGTAAATAGTTAACCCCCAAACTGGGGTTAAACCATTATGAAAGTCTAAAAATAGACTTTTATGTAAACACATACATTAAAAAAAAAATATTGAAAAATATAAATTTTTGAAAAAAAAATATCACCAAAAATGCATTTTTGAAGAAAAAATCATTACCATAACATATTTTTGAAGGAAAAATATTCTCAGTAGAACATTTTGAATACAAATCTAGAAGACATTTTCTGTTTTCTAAAATAAAAAAAAGAATAGAAACAAAGATTTCATTAAAATCTGACTAAATCAACCTTTTATAACCGAACATTAAAAAAATACATTAAAACCCCACCTTTTGTCATTAAATAACCCACGGAGGTTGATATACCGTTAAACAAAACTCAAACAAAACAAACAATACAGACAGAACATTAAAGGCTAATAGGCCAGACATCGTGGCCAAAGACATGATTTTGCTTTCTTATTATTCCTGCAGATTGTAATGTATCTTTGAAGATCATTAAAAATCTGTCAAAATCAAAATGATGATGAAGTGGAAATCTCAAAATTATGGCACTTGAGGGCATCGATAATTCTAACTGGCGTAGGAGCCCTCGGGTTGATTGAAAATTGCTCCGATAGAGTCGTTGAAGGAAAACCTAGTAGCCTTAAAGAAATACAAAAATGTTCTTAAAAGTACAACTCGCATCTTACGAGGGGCTTTATCTGTATAATATGCACGTGCTCTAATGTTTTTTCATATTTTTTCATAAGAAGGTTCAGTGGGAAATGCCATGATGACATTTCGACTTTAGGACTCTGTTTGGGACCCCAAAGAAAATAGGTATACAACAGAAATCAAAGGAAATAATAATAATAATAGTAATAATAATAATATCAGGATGCCATTTCTGACCTTAGGTCTCTGGTTAGTACCCGGAAGGAAATAAGTATACAACAGAAATCAAAGGAAATAATAATAATAATAATAATAATAATAATAATAATTGAAAACAAGAGTTGTGCCAGTGATAGTAGGTGCACTTGGAATGATAAAAAAATGGAACAAAACAACACATTGAAAGAATCCCTGGAAACCCCAGTTTAAGAGATATACAAAAAATTGTCTTATTAAGCACAGCCCACACACTAAGGAAAAATTATGTAGCGCTAGGGATGATAGGGAAGATAGAAAAAAACATGAAATGAGGCCATAACAACACGCCACGACCTGCCTTAGGTCTCCCCGCAGACTTGGTTGGTAGTGCGACCAAGGCAGAAATCGAAATATGATGAAAAATGACATAATAATAATAAGTTAATTATTTATTAATTCTGTAATATAATCAATCCTGACTTGGCATCTCGACTTCAGTCACTTTCTCATCGACTTGACATGGCTTCCCTCTGTCTTTTCTACAAATATTTTCATGGTAACTCTTCGAACTTGTTTTTTGTCCGGTGCCCTGACCACATGAATTTTTCTCATGCTTCTATATTGTCATCTAGGTTCCACCCATTTACCGTTAAAATAGTTAAACTTAGCCTCCTCTTCTACTCTAATAGTTTCTGTTCTCACATTTCCTGCCTGTGCAACTTCCCTCTGTTTACTTGCTTCCTTGATTTTCACTGTAACCTCCTGTAAACTAATTGCGGCCCCGCCTTGCTTGCGATGAATGATTCTAATAAAATTAATTGACCAGTTTTACAAATACTCCGGCCATTAGGTTTATTTTGCCAGAATGTGAGACGTCCATGCGTCTATTGGCCCAATTGTCATTGGAGTGTTTGTTTCAATAACACCGAAATTAGATGCCTACATTGAGAAAATCGAAATAAAACCTAGTATCTCACCTTTTAAGATGTGTGTGTTGCTTCACATTGAAAATATCCTGAAAAAGTTCGTGTCTGCTCGTGCACGTGCGCCATAATTAAGAACACCCACAATACATGTTATCCGGTTGAAAATGTACAACTGCACGGAAGTAGAAAATAAGCCCATCAATTTTACGATACTGATATTTGATTGGAAAATATATGCACAATTTACGATACTGATATTTGATTGGAAAATATATGTACAATTTACGATACTGATATTTGATTGGAAAATTTATGTACAATTTACGATACTGATATTTGATTGGAAAATATATGTACAATTTACGATAATGATATTTGACTGGAAAATATATGTACAATTTATGATACTGATATTTGATTAGAAAATATATGTACAATTTAAGATATTGATATTTGATGAAAAAATGTATTTACACTTTTACCATACCGATATTTGATTGAAAATATATGAACAAATTTATGATACTAATATTTGACTGAAAAATATATGCACAATTTTACGATACTAACATTCGATTAAAAATATATGTACAAAAGTGTACTATACAAATTATATTTTTCGAATATTGAAGCAATTAAATTTTGCAAAGATGTTGATCAAAGCATGGTTACCGCGTTGATATCGAAGGCGTCTTATTAAAATCTTTGGCAATATATTTTATAACAAAGCGCCACTATATACCTTGGTTCTACCTGATCAGACTAAAAATAGTGTATTGCTGCCATATGTAGACTGGAGCTGCACAATCTTCATTCTCCATCTTTGAGTTATCTCAAATTAGTTTATACGTCCTTGTGGGGGTAATATTTTTCATGCTGCAGTCCATTTCCAAACGATGGAACGTAACAAGGCTGATGTTACTCTACCGCTATTGCAATGTAAAATATTCAGAGAAGCTCAAATCTTTATTTCTGCCGGCCCACACCTTTGCAGCAAAATCAGCCATACTACGTCAACGGAGTTGCAGCACCCATATTCTCAAAGTATTAATATTGTATGATGAAAGTTCCATTCAGACTACTTTCCCAAGAACCGTTTCTTTAACTATCGCGTTGATGCTTCCTCGGGCGTTACAATGTTAACCACTTCAAGACTATAATCAATCGCTATCAATCCTCCATAACATCATCATCTTGCTACTCTTCTATTCATATCACACAAACTATTCAGTAATCATCTAATTTGATTGTCTCTTGAGAACGTTATTGAACACTAGTAAAATTCATATACAGGGTTCCACAAAAATATATCCCAGAAATAACTCGTATGTTCATACCATTATGTTGGATGCATTTCTAGGAGGAATATGTGCGAATTATTTCTAGTACAACTTGTATTTTATTTGCTAATTTTATACTCATATTAGCGTTATTATTTTCGTTATTCCACAAAGCCTGTAATATATTCTTGATTTCAGAAAATGTTCAGTTGGAAATCAGTGACTACCTACGTTATTACGTGAGAATATACAGTACCAGCCATAATTATTAGACAACCCAGTTTTTTTAAAGAAATGATGTATTTCATACTATTTTTAGAATTCATAGCCAAATGAATATAGAATGGTTCTTTTGTTTTTGTAAGATTTTACAAGGCAAGAAAGCAAAGACGAACTCGTCTGAATCACCGTAAATGTTCTTCATTCTTTCATTGCTGAAACTGCAATATAGGTAATTATTAAATATTTATAAATTCATTTGATGCACATGTTATTGTGCAATATTAACAAAAGAACCATTCTATTTTCATTTACAATTATTCACTTGGCAATAAATACTAAAAATATTATTAAATATATCATTTTATCAAAACACTGGAGTGGCCTAATAATTATGGCCGATAGTGTACATTAACAGGGTTTAGTGGTGTAGGAATTTTAGTCAGTAGTTTCAGTTACTTTAAGGTCTGGGTTTATGCAAAATAATAATTCTGTAAACAAAATGCAAATATATGTACCATCTTCAGAAAGTGTGATGAGTAAATTCAAGCGTTTTACGATGTAATTAGTAGCTTTGATTTCCCTAAACGTTATGGCCTTTCAGTATGTAGGTGTCTATGTCTCTCCACTAATCTTGCCCACCATATTGGAAACGCGTTGTCAAATGTGGTGGACATGTCCTTGTTTATTACAGTTTAGCCCTATTTGGTATTGGTTCAAACCGACGTTGCATTTCGTTAAGCAGAAACGTGTTGTTCGTAGCTTTATAAAAAAAGAGAAGAAAACGAAAAGTTAGAAATCACTAACACCGAATTCGACGTGCATAAAAACGCCTACGGACATAGTACCACCCAGGAGGAGATACAACTAGAGAAACTGAAATTCAGTTCTATACTGCGAAAAGATATGATAGTGCTGACTGCAGGAGCGACCATCTTCACGAAGTGGGCTACACCAAAGTAAGAGTGCAGGAACTAAAGATGCCCAAAACAACAGCTAGAAACTGGGTTCTTTTTTTCTTTTTTTTTTTTTTCAGGCAAGACACCGAAACATAAAAATTGTCTCTTTCTCTTGATATTTTTTCTTTCTTCTGTCTTTCTTCTTTCTGCTTCTGACTTTCTTCTTTCTATTTTTCTTATTTCTGTCATTCTTTCTTTCTTTCTTCCTTCCTCTCACTTTCTCCTTTCTTTCTTTCTTTCTTCCTTCCTCTCACTTTCTCCTTTCTTTCTTTCTTCCTTCCTATCACTTTCTCCTTTCTTTCTTTCTTTCTTCTATATTTCATCTTCTGTCTTTCTTCTTTTTCTCTTTCTTCTTCTGTCTTTCTTTTGCTGTCTTTCTCTCTTTCTTCTTCTTTCTTTCTTGTTCTCACTTTCTGTTTTCTGCCTTTCTTCTATATTTTGCTACTGTTTTTGTTCTTTATCTCTTTTTTTCTTCTGTCATTCTTCTGCTGACTTCTTTCTCTCTTTTCTCTTTCTTTCATCTTCTTACTTTCTTTTTTGTATCTTCCTTCTACATTTCTCCTTCTGTCTTTCCTCTGCCTCTCTTTCTTCTTTTGTCTTTCTTCTGCTGTCTTTCTTCTTTCTTTCTTTTTCTCACTTTCTTTCTTCTTATCACTTTCTCCTTTTTGTCTTTCTTCTTCTATATTTCTTCTTTTGTCTTTCGTCCTTCTCTCTTTTTACTTCTGTGTTTCATCTGCTGTCTTTGTTCTTTCTCTTTTACTTCCTTTTTTCTTCACACTTTCATTTTTTTATCTTTCTTCTTCTATATGTCTTCTGTTTTTCTTCTTTCTTCTTCTGTTTTTCTTCTGCTGTCTTTTTTCTTTCTCTCTTTCTTCTTCTCACTTCTTTCGTTCTCCTATCTTTCTTCTCCTCTCTTTCTTCTTTTGTCTTTCTTCCTCTGTTTTTTTCTTTCTCTCTTTCTTCTTCTGTAGTTACCTCGACAAACATCAAGAGTCCCTCTTACTCTCATTTTATTTCATCTCTCTCTTTTGCACGTGAGCCTTTTTCCAAATTGCCGATTAAGCATGCATTGATTTGCTACAAGTGTTTTTCGTATATTTATTAAGTATTTTGCATCACAAAATATGTAATGCATCATGCCAGTATTAAATCGCTTACCAAACATTTTTTTCCAGAAATCGCTAATTAAATCAAACTGGCTCGATCAGAACTTGAACACCGAACGCCAATGCCACTAACTTTGCATACATATCTTATACAGCATCTTAGGTTACGCAAGACTTATTAAGCCTTCCTCCGCTGTGAAACGAACAGAGAATTATTTTTATTTAGAAATGTTCATAAGATATTGTTATTCAGTAGAAAATAAAAGACTAACACAGGGTCACATGGGCCTGAACTCTTATGTACATTTGAGATTAATTCGGGGATTCTTAATGCTTACGATTCGTCTTTTCCAATTAATTAAAAAAAAAGTATTAGAATTTTAATAACACGAAACTGAAAATTCGAGTTTAAATGGTTAATAACCTGTTGTCTATTGTATATGTTGCGTATGATTAAAAATCAAAACACATATCATTCAATTACAATGTGGAAAAAATATATTCATATGTACGCTGTCGTACCATACGAATTACAATTACAAGTTTAAGATAGGATAATTAAAAATATGAAAAATAAATTGATATCTTTTGTTGCAATAAACAATGTATAAACAATTCGTAGGATTTTGAAATATTCAGAATTTTTCTCTTGTATTCAAATAATTATAATCTAGAATGTTCTTTATCTTTACTCGATAACTAGATTAGACTTTCGTTGTAGCTTTCATTGTAAGACCAACAATATGGCAGACAACGTAGTTTATATAATTAATGTGTTATTTTATATCTAAATGAGATTTATCATCACACATTTTTTTCATCATTTCAATCCAAGCATGCCGTTAACGCCACGGATGTGCAGGATGTTACATAAGAGATTTGAAGTATTAGGCACGAGATGAGTGAAGAGGAAGACGAACCAGCTACAGAGGGTGGAAGACAAAATGGCAAGAGAAGGATGTGGACACACGAGTGAAGACAGTTACGAAGGTAGAGAGAAAGGAAAAGAACAAGATACACAGGGTGATGTAGAAAGAGTGAAGAGGAAGACGAACCATTTACAGAGGGTGAAAGAGAAAGGGCAAGAGAAGGATGGGAACACAGGAGTGAAGACAGTTACGAAGGTAGAGAGAAAGGAAAATAACAAGATACACGGGGTGATGTAGAAAATACTAGAGTCAAGGGGATAAGAAATGGGAATTGACATTGCATTTAAATTCCTGGAGGTTAAAGCCGCCAGGAAACAAGTATATGGAAGGGAGTTCCACAGGCGGGAAGCACGAGAAAAGAAGCTGATGTAATAGAATTGTCGCCTGCATTTGGTTGATCTGATTGCAAAAGTGTGAGTTCCTGCTGCCAGTCTGATTGCCCGAGTAAATTCTTGTGGACGAGGAACCAGTGATCCAAGTTTTTCAGAGCAGAAACCATAAAATATTTATGGAATAGGCAGAGGGAAGCTACATACCGCCGATGAGAAAGTGGCTGGAGTCGAGCTGCCAGGTCGAGACGAATCACATTACAGATCCTCCTCTGGAGCCTGTCGAGAATACTGCCATGAACTGTAGAAAGATAAACGAGCCAGAAGTGTGAGTTGAGGCAGATTTGTTCAAGTATAACAGCCTTTATGTCAAAGACAGCTATGCGGCTTGTTATCGTTTCCCTTTTGGCCAATCTTAAGACTCTAATACTAGATGGGTATGCAAAGTCAGTGTAACTGTTGTCAGAGCGGAAAATGGCTTTGGGGTTCCGTTTTCAAGTTCCGATCAAGCCTGTTTGGTTTAATTAGTCAGTCATTTAAGTACCCTACGTGATACACGCTTAAGGCGATCATGTCTCGAAAGAGACATGACAGACTGACTGGGCAGAAGTGTATCCCGCAGTAGGTTGTCATTGCTTTCTGCGGTAGACTGGTTGCCAGCCAAGGCTATAGAACCCAATATGTCTTATTATTTAACCTATAACTGGAGGGAAGAGACGGAGTAATACCTTTCCTAAGGGTATTTCTGCGTAAGTGAATGCAAGGAATTCAACTGAAATTCGAACTCGGCTCCCTGATTTGTCGTTCCGAGTTTATATGAATGCCTTGAATCGAATTCATTTAATCGTATAATGAACTTCACTGTTATCAAACATTTTTTATGACTGATGTACTAACCAGAATATAATTTATTCTGAAGCTTTTAAATCTTCCACTATTCCTGCCTTGGTTTTGAAAACAACAGAACATATGATAACTTACATGTTTTCGTCATAATATTTATGAATGAGAAATGTTCACTGATTAGTTCCAAATTCGATATTTAAATTGATCTGACAATTAAAAGCGAAAGAACTTTGAATTGAACAATTAACGAGATCCGGTGCAAAATATCAAGAAAACTAAGTTAAAAAAAGAAAGAAAGAAAGAAAGAAAGAAAGAAAGAAAGAAACGTTAAGAAATTCGTCTTTTTTTTTCTTTTTTTTTCTTCAGATAGAGGAGATTAAAAATTTTATTTGCAATAAAATTGAAGAATTCTTTCCACTAAATTGGTTTCTACACGTGCGGCAAATCCTGAGGGAAACTGCTAAATATTACAATATTTTTTTTTTAATATTTTACTTCACTTCACTCTTTATTCTCCGTGTTTCTCTTTCTCATCTCGGCATGAAATAGACTTATTTGAGGCACTTTTGGTCTTTTATTTCATATTTCCCTTTCGTTGAACAATGAAATCAGGCGAGGCTCTGAACCAAGAAGGTAGTTTTTTTATGAGTAAAACAAGAAAGAATATTTTTTTCAAAAAGACGGCAATTGAAAAGAAGATATCACTCGAAAGGGACGGAATTATAGAACTATCTGACCATAAGGGGCAATTCTATGCAAAAGTGGTCAAAAGATATGCGATAAGTCGCTTCAATATTTATTAATTTACTGAATATTTTTGGTCTTTTTCGAGGTATCAAATAAATTTTTTTTTTTAGAAATTTTCTGATGGGTGTGAATACATTATGTTCTAGTATTACGTTTTACATATTTTCATGCATGTCATTTATTGTATTATTATTATTATTATTATTATTATTATTATTATTAGATAGATAGATAGATAGATAGATAGATAGATAGATAGATAGATAGATAGATATGACAGACTGACATAGATAGATAGATATGACAGACTGACATAGATAGATAGATATGACAGACTGACATCGATAGATAGATAGATAGATAGATAGATAGATAGATAGATATGACATGACAGACTGACATAAATAGATAGATAGATAGATAGATAGATAGATAGATAGATAGATAGATAGATAGATAGATAGATGTGACGATAAACATTCACACTTACCAGACCCAAAGCGTTCACGGTGTTTTGCTTGTCGGGTTGCTGAGTTGTGATGAATGCGTGCGTAAACCCACGCCAGAGAATTCGTCGTCTCGTCAGCTGCGTCTTCGCCAGTTTGGTCAAAGAAAGGAATATTCTTCGACCTGTCATTTTATGCTGAGTGAGAATGAGAACGACGGCGATGATTGGTGCGTCGGCAACGGTTTTTGTCCATAAAGGGTCTGAGACAATAGCTACTAGTGTTGTTGTGACCGTGGTGACGTGCGCAGCTGACAGAGCATTGAGTTAAGACTGTTTATTTTTGTCTGGAAGCTTCAAACCCATGAGTGAAGCGAGTGGTGTAACCGAAACCAAACAGAAATTTACTCTTTAACTAAAAGATAGATAGATAGATAGATAGATAGATAGATAGATAGATAGATATGAACAGATAGATAGATAGATAGATAGATAGATAGATAGATAGATAGATAGATAGATAGATAGAAACAGACTGAAGATAGATAGATAGATAGATAGATAGATAGATAGATAGATAGATAGATAGATAGATAGATAATGAAAAGACTGGAGATAGATAGACAGATAGATAGATAGATAGATAGATAGATAGATAGATAGATAGATAGATAATGAAAAAGACTGGAGATAGATAGATAGATAGATAGATAGATAGATAGATAGATAATGAAAAGACTGAGATAGATAGATAGATAGATAGATAGATAGATAGATAGATAGATAGATAGATAATGAAAAGACTGAGATAGATAGATAGATAGATAGATAGATAGATAGATAGATAGATAGATAGATAGATAGATAATGAAAAAGACTGAGATAGATAGATAGATAGATAGATAGATAGATAGATAGATAGATAATGAAAAGACTGAGATAGATAGATAGATAGATAGATAGATAGATAGATAGATAATGAAAAGACTGAGATAGATAGATAGATAGATAGATAGATAGATAGATAGATAGATAGATAGATAATGAAAAAGACTGAGATAGATAGATAGATAGATAGATAGATAGATAGATAGATAGATAGATAGATAGATAATGAAAAGACTGAGATAGATAGATAGATAGATAGATAGATAGATAGATAGATAATGAAAAGACTGAGATAGATAGATAGATAGATAGATAGATAGATAGATAGATAGATAATGAAAAGACTGAGATAGATAGATAGATAGATAGATAGATAGATAGATAGATAATGAAAAGACTGAGATAGATAGATAGATAGATAGATAGATAGATAGATAGATAATGAAAAGACTGAGATAGATAGATAGATAGATAGATAGATAGATAGATAGATAGATAGATAGATAGATAATGAAAAGACTGAGATAGATAGATAGATAGATAGATAGATAGATAGATAATGAAAAGACTGAGATAGATAGATAGATAGATAGATAGATAGATAGATAGATAGATAGATAGATAATGAAAAGACTGAGATAGATAGATAGATAGATAGATAGATAGATAGATAGATAGATAGATAATGAAAAGACTGAGATAGATAGATAGATCGATAGATAGATAGATAGATAGATAGATAGATAGATAGATAGATAGATAGATAGATAGATAGATAGAAATTAAAATATCTAAATAGACAGATAGCCACACAAACACAATGAGTGACTGAGAGAAACATAGACGACAGACCGATTATGTCTTGACGTGAAAGATTACTGGTGGTTTGCGAAGCTAGTAAATGTAGAGAAATCTTTTTCTACATAAACCACAGGAGAGGAAATGGGAGCTGTCGGAGACCCCGACCTAGAGAAGTTCGTTTCTTTTTTGCGGTCTCTTGTTGGTTTTTACTAATATATAAAGTGTGCGATGGATAAAAATCTAAAATATGCAACAATGACACCTCATTTTAGCAGACATATTTACCAAAATTACACAGAAATATCTTAAATTGCTAAAGACTAAATTTATTCAATTTATTTTTAATCATTTCACTCCAACCAAACCGGTACCGCCACTGATGTGCAGGGAGCTGCATAAGAGAGTTAAAGTTTTAGAGAGGAAAAGAGTGACGACAAAGACGTACCACCTACAGGAGGAAAAAGAGAGAGAGGGCAAAGTGAAGTGAAGACAGTTGCGAAGGTAGAGAGAAAGGTAAAGAACAAGATACACGGGGTGATGTAGAAAGAGCTGGAGTTAAGTAGATAAGAGATGGGAATTGAATTTACATTAAAATTTCTGGAGGTTATAGTCGTCAGGAAAGCTAGTATATTGAAGGGAGTTACACAGACGAGAGGCGAGAGAAAAGATGCTGGTGGAATAGAATTGTCGCCTGCATTTGGTTGATCTAACTGTAAAAGGGTGGGACCTTGTTGCCAGTGTGGTTGGCCGAGTAAATTCTTGTGGAGGGGCACCAGTGACCTAAGCTCGTCAGAGCAGAAGCCATGAAATATTTATAGAAGAGACAGAAAGAATCCACGAATCTCCGTTGAGAAAGTGGTTGGAGTCGAGCTGCCATCTCGGGACCAATCCCATTAGAGATTCTCCTTTGGAGCCTATCGAGAACACTAAGACGAACAGCAGGGACGCCTGACCAGATATGACAACGCTATTCCATGCATGGTCGAATGGTTGAATTGTATATGTGCAAGATGGATTCAGACGGTAAAACACTTCCTGTTTTTAATAACGGCCAGGAGACCAATTCGGAATCTCCTGCATCTCTTTTTGTCGGTCACCATGTTAAATTAATTGAATGCGTAATACTTAAATCTTGCCCTCAGTTTTTCTTTAATGTTACAAGGAGTTTATTTAGTCTCTTGCTCAACTGCGCTCAGCACATAATAAAGAGGGTTGCAGTTTGGGGAGTTTGGCCAGTTGTAATGACTGGATTTTTTTGAGTTTATGGTATAATGCGGAGTTGATAAGGTTTTCTAGCAGCCACCCTCTTGAGCTAAGGCAGTACTACTTTCCCAAGACATTTGATATAGGTGTAAAGTTGCTAGCTGTAATGGCTGATGTCGCAGAAATTGTCTGATAACCACAACTGAGTTCCTTTGAGTTTATGGTATAGTGCAGAGTTCATAGGGTTTTCTAGCAGCCACCCTCTTGACCTAAGGCAGCACTACTTCCCCAAACATTTGATGTAGTTTTCTTTGTTGAGTATAAAACCCTCAACAACAAATTCGGGTGTTCTTTTTGTATCAGAAAGATCAGAGTGAGTTTTCCGAGCTGCTGTGCCTTCGTATTCACCATTAGATTCATCTAACTCTTTTCGAATCGTCTGAACTGTTCTCAGACTGCCACTAAACACTCTGAAATGTTCGTCTGTATTAAAGATTTTGGTGCGAATGATAAGCAGTGCAACATGCTGCTTTCAAATTTCTTTCGGACTTGATTGCAATATGGAGTTCTTTTTTCTTACAGACGTTAATCCTACGATACTGCGAAGTCGACAAAATAATAAAAAAAACATGCATGCAGAAAACGAAATATATATAATGGCAACAATTTACTAATCACACCCTGCAATGAATTAGAGCACTATGGCTATTGGGCGTGTATAATGATATACACGCTAAAAAATCTGCCTTCTTCCACCGAACGTTCGTAGCCCAAGGGTAGAATCACCGACTGACGACAATTCGGTCTGGTTTCAATCCTGGGTAAAAAAAGCAATCGGTGTCTAACCGTACTGATGAGCTGTGAAACAGCGAAACACATCTGTCTGTGGATGACTATAGTATATATATATATATATATATATATATATATATATAAGAAACATTAAGACAGACACGTTATTTCATGGTGAATCGGAGGTGTAGGCCTATTTCAGGCGAACCATCGCCAGCTACCGTCTTTATCTAACAAAAGATGTTACACGAGTAAAATAAAGACGGAAGCTGACGATGGTTCGCCTGAGATAGGCCTACACTTCCGATTCACCATGAAATAACGTGTCTGTCTTAATGTTTCTTATATTTGCTCTATATGTATTTATATACATATATATTTAGAGATCTCTTAGACATTTATCCTACCACTGTATGTACAGGATACTCCTTTGGATTCTTATATACCCACACTGCATGCTGATATATATATATATATATATATATATATATATATATATATATATATATTCGATATAACGTTTATTACCATCATTATTACTTTCTTGACGAGACATTTGTCTTCTAATATCGAAAAAAATGTACAATTTTGTAGTAGTTTGCAGTTTATACATGCTCTAAGGTAATACTTAGTAATAACTACTCATTGCTCTCTTTTTATATTGAGCACTGTTTTAAATTAATATTTTGAACGTTTAAAATTTTGTCTTCGTTCTTATCTATTTGGATATATATATATAATGACGCAAATTAATTAATATATATGCGAGGGTGCACATATATATAGTATTATTATTTAGTTGTTAATAAAGCAGTACTCAATGTATGAACAGAGCTGTATTACATATATATATATTATTTATCTGTAAATGAATAAATTTAGATATTATCCTACGTAGGATATGTATACTTATCAATATATATATATATATATATATATATATATATATATTATTATTATTATTATTATTATTATTATTTATTATATTTTAGAACATGTACAAACTACATTCTACAAACTACTACAAAATTGTGTACATTTTGTTTCAACATTGTCTCATCAGGTAGTTAATAATGTTAGTATTTTACCATTATTACTAACTACCTGATGAGTTATTGTCTTTCAATGTCGAAACATAATGAACAATTTTGTGGTAGTTTGTACCTTGTACGTGTTCTAGAGAATAATTAATAATAAATAATTATTGCTCTCTCTCTCTCTCTCTATATATATATATATATATAAATGTGTCCCAAAATAAATTGGACAAAAAAACAGTAACGTAGATATTTCATCGATTTAATTTGGGGACGTCTTTGTATGCATGTGAATAGATGTTTGCTTGTTTGGCCATCTTTGTCTTCTGTTTTCGTTCCGTTTCACCACTACAACCCTACCGTCACTACAACCGCACCCTCATGCTCGATACAGCACAGTGCCAACGTGCAATTCGGATCTTGCTAATCCTGCCTATATATAGTCGAACTGCTTTAGTACGTCGTGCAGTTGGGAAAGCAACTTCACCGAAGACTTCAACCCTACCTATCTATCTCTCTCTCTTTATTTTCCTTTTCGTTTTCCTATCTCGTTCTTTCTTTCTTTTTTTTCTTTCTTTCTTTCTTTTCCGACTTTACAATCTGTAGTTCTTAACCTTTTTTCTCTCTTTGTCTCTTTCTCATTTCCTACGCTTTCTTGCCAATTGATCGCATCTCGCAACATCGAGTTTCATAAAACGCCGTCACTAATCCAACGTCTCTTCGCATGAGTCGCTTACTCGATACGCCAATCCGATTAATGCGGAGAGTGCATTACATTGCTAAATTGTTTGCTCAGGGCATCGCCGAAAAAAACAAAAAACAAATACAAAACCTACCCACTCCCGAGCCCATCTACTCCCTGTTTTAATTTACCTCAGCTCTTTTAGTTTCTCCATAACTTTCTCTCTCTCTCTCTCTCTCTCTCTCTCTTTCTACTAGAATACATTTTGTCTCATCTCCTCCCTCTTTACGCTTCTTTGTTCTCTCCAGTCTAGTTAAGTAAGTAAATATTAGTTATTGTTATTCCTTGTTCGTTAGATTGTAGTAAAATGTGTTGGCTGTTTTGTTCAACAGAAATACGCAATATATATATATATATATATATATATATTGTCATCCGCAGACAGATCTGTTTCGCTGTATCACGGCTCATCAGTACGGTTAGACTCCGATTGCTTTTTTACCCAGGATTGAATATATATATATATATATATATAGATGTGATTCAGTTTACACACACACACACACACACACACACACACACACACATATATATATATATATATATATATATATATATTTTTTTTCATCCAGAGAAAGCAACAAGAATATATATATATATATATATATATATATATATATATTATTGGGGCATTTTCTTTTTTAAAAAAAAAACCGCCAAATACAACTTATATCGTAGAGCATTATATAACTACAATAATTTTTTTTTTATTTAAAATTAATTTAATTTACATTTCAAACAATACGCTTGTTATTTAATATGGATGGAAGAATAAAGAAAAATTTATGTGTGTGTTTAATTTAATTAATCAAAAGGAAGTCCATATTCAAGTAAGATCAAAAATATACAATGGTTCCTTTCTGTTTTCTTTTAAAAAGTGTTGTGATACAGAGAAAACCAAGGCAATAATCTTCTAACAATACTGGATACATGACGCTGAAAAAGAGTAGTCGATTTGGAAGTTCTATAGATTAACACTTTCCTGTTAAGACTGAAAAAAGAAACCCTGTATTTCCTAATCATATAACATATATTTTCAAATTTAAAAGTTGAACTTCATTCTGATTAGCCAAATTAAATACATATGTAAATATTTCTGTCTACCGGCCATCGATTAACAACGAGCGTATTGTTTTCTACATTCAAATGTCATTTATTTTCAGAAAAATGAGTCACCATGACGAGGTAAAATGTTGAAACAGAAATTTCCGTGTCGCGTTGTAATTTAAAATCTATCTATCTATCTATCTATCTATCTATCTATCTATCTATCTATCTATCTAACCGAGTGAGTATAGAATGAGGAGAGAAAAAAGAAAAAAATTTTCCGCCCAAAATATTAATTTAAAACAGTGCTCGATATATGATGTATAGAGCAGTGAATATTCACTTGGATATATATATATATATATATATTCAGTTTAAAAAGGTGTGAGTTTGTGACCTTGGGTTTCACACTCTTGCAATCGTCAGACAAACTGATTAATTTTTAAATCTATCTATCTATCTATCTATCTATCTATCTATCTATCTATCTATCTATCTAACCGAGTGAGTATAGAATGAGGAGAGAAAAAAAGAAATTTTTTTTCCGTCCAAAACATTAATTTAAAACAGTGCTCGATATATGATGCATAGAGCAGTGAATATTTATTATAAATTATTTTTTAGAACATGTACATAATTTCTTCTATATATGTCCTCTTCCCTACAATCATATGTTTGTTTCAGTGTTTGGATTTAAACACTTCCTCAGGGCAAATAAAGGTTTGGAATCATTCTCTGTTTATATTTGGTTCGTTGTTGTCGTGGGGGTTGGTTGGGGTTATTGGTAATTAAGTGAATGTTTCGTTTTGATCGTTAGACTTTTGAGGAATTTGGTGTGTAAGTGTGACCCCCCACCCCTATCACGTCTATGAAAACCTAGACACAGGATCAAAGTAAATACATGAATTAGGTCCACTAACAGCAGACATCAACCAATTAAATGATAGCCGACCATAAAAATGACCACTCAACGGCGCTCTCTTAGAAATCCTAACCAAAAGATATACCCAACCGATAAAAAGATAAAATATACATTCCAACAGATAATACCATTAATCAACAATTTCACACTTACACACCAAATTCCTCACAAGTCTAACGATCAAAACGAGACATTCAATTAAAGACCTGTTGATCTATTTCAAACTTAAGAACGCTTGAACATTTTTCAACCAATTGATGAATATTTCGAATCAATTCTTTCATTTGAAACAGCCTGTTTTACGTTCAACTTGAATCTAAACTTTCATTCAACAAATGACTTTCTTTCTAAGAACATTCGACTTCTTAACGGTCCATGAGAAAAAAAAAACCTCTTCTACTTATTTATTGTCAACTGTATTGCACGCTTTCTCAACCAATATCTGTACATTTGTTAATACATATTTTATTGTTGATTACATTGGCGTCATCGTTATTTTATTCGTTACTTTTTGCGTCTGGAGTTGTTTTGTGTCGGGCGAATCGTATTAATGTAAATATTGTGGGGGATTCGGAGATAATCTTGAGGCTCGACCAGGGTAAATCTTGCATTTATTGTCCTTGTGCCAAACGCGACCGAAATTATTAACGAAGTCCCCTACAAGGTGCTAATGGTTAAGTTTTGTGTATAACCTTTCATCTGCTCTTGTAATTTGTTTTCTTTTTAGAACATAAATTATATAAAATTCATCCTTGGTAAACGCTAAAAATTATAGCTGAAGTTACTTGGATAAATAAAATATTTGCATAATTTTTTTACAAATTATGCTCAGAAAAAATTGTAAGATCATTTTTAAAATGATATAAAATAACTTAACCACACCATCTTGTCTGTCATTTTTAATAATACCTGCATACACTTCATAACTGATTCACTTTTACAAATACATTTATACATGACTCTCTCATTCCTAAACAGAAAATTCTTCCATCGCTTGACAAGTGTATACAATTTTAAACGGAATCGATTTCGCTTTTATTCATACACATACTAACGCCACCAACATATAAACACACTTGATTCGTCTATAGTTTAAATACGCTTGACGCGTACATTATTTTCATGTACATATACTTGCATTCATTACACGTGGCGCACACACTGAAACAGACATGCTGTTTTTTCTCTACATTTAAAATATTCATCCATTGCTTTGTTCCATGTATCTGACCAATGAAATCAAACCTCAATCAATATAGGCTCGGTGTGGATTTTAAAAAATGTTTTTGAATTTTTAAAAAACTTTCTTTTAAATCATTCAATCTCTGAAGAAACTTGTTAAAGTGAAACATGTTAAATGGAAGACACTTTTTTCAACCTGTTCTTTACTTATTCTATTCCTTATATATATATATATATATTTTAACGAAACTTGGTTATAAGCAACCGACAATTTGTAATGAATAAAAATAATGTTCAAAATAATTCATTACAAATACATATATATATATATATATATATATATATATATATATATATATATTGTGTGTGTGTGTGTGTTTATGTAATGATTTAGATACGAATAAAAACATAATTAAAATCACAATATGAATAAAGACAAACGAAAACTTCATCTTAGCCGACTTCTTTCTTCTGATGGACTTTATCAAGGCAAATTTAAGGATTTTATTTTACAATATTTATAAAAGGAAGTAAAAATATTATTATTTTTTCGGAATTTTTAATTTAAAAATGCTTATATATATTTGAAATGATTTGTTTTCAAACAAATCATTTCAAATTGTTGGTTGTTTATAACCAAGTTTCGTTAATCTTCGTTAATTTCTGTAATATATATATATATATATATATATATATATATATATATATTAGGCTGATTGGAAATAAAGGTAGATCACAGAATATAATAACTGTAGTAATTTAATGCATAATAAACTTAAGTGGGAATTTTTTTTTTAATGATGCAATTATTATTTATGCTAGTGTACTAGTGACGTCACACATGACGGTAACTGTTTGAAAGTTTTAATAGTGAAATGCAATGAAACAAATGTCTATATACTGAGATTCAATAAAGGGAAGATAATGGAATCACAACTAACATAGAGTCCAATCAGTCAGTTAAGTGGTATACGTGTTACACGCTTGAGCGATCATGTCTCGAAAGAGACATGACTGACTGGGCAGAAGATTATCCCGTAGTAGGTTCCCATTGCTTTCTGCGGTAGACTCGTTGCCAAACAAGACTATAGAACCCAATTTGTCCTATTATTTAACCCATAACTGGAAGGAATAGACGGATTAATACCTTTCCCAAGGGTATTTGCGCGTAAGTGAATGCAACGAATTCTCGCTGGAATTCGAACTCAGCTTCTCGATTTCTCGTTTCGAGCCGATATCCATTGCACCACAACGCACATCCTAGAGCCCAATGAACTGTTTAATTAATCCGTTCCTTTTATATTTTTATATTCAAGGTTATCTATGATTCATTGTTTACATCTGGTATTATAGAATTCTTTTAATATCTTTTCGTGTTTAAAATTCAAAGTGATTAATATAACAGTGAAGTGAAATTATCTCTCAGAGAAAAAAAGTCTATCAACAGACCGACTACGAGAAAGCCTTTATTAAGTGGGAGCAAGATGATCACTTAAAAGACAAAGATACTGGAGTGCCTCGCATAAAAGTCTTGAACAAATAATACGACAATCTAAGAAACGTAGGAGTGAAGGAATTGGTTTATTGAACGTTTCGTTTTGCCCGGAAACTAATCTTGCCTAAATAAAGATCAATGTATACATATATTAAGACTTTGATTAAGTTATCACTGACGTTTTTATGAAAATTAATGTTTTATTTACAAAAGGTTAGTTAGAAATATGTCACTGAAACTATTGTCCATCACTAGCCGTTACCTGTTCCCATCTTTCTGGCGTTGTTTCAATTCCATGTCCAAAAAAACCACAAGTATTTGAAGCTAACTACGTGTCGACACCATTTTTGGCATCTTCATAAGAATGAAAGTGCTGTTCAGCCAATCTATGTGCCATCAGTCGGAACAAGCAATAATCAAATAGGGCAATGTCTGGTGAATATGGCGATTAGGGTAGAACTTCCTAAAGCGTTTCCAGTTAGATTTTCACTCGTTTTGCAACATTTGGCCTAGCGTATTCATGCTGCAAAATCACTTTTTTGTGTCTCATATAGCGGCTGATTTTCTTCAACGTTCGGCTCAAACGCATCAGTTGTACTCCATAGCGATCTCCGTTGATTATTTCGGTTGGTTTGAGCAGCTCATAATAAACTACACCCAGTTGATCCCACCAAATGCAAAGCAGAAGCTTCGAACCATGAATATCCGGCTCTGTCACCGATGTTGATGGGTTTATTCCACGAAATTCTATGCTAGGGTTATCGTAGTGGATCCACTTTTCATCGCAGGTCACGATACGATGCAACAAAAAAACTTTCTATTTCTGCCTTTGAAGTAGCTGTTCACACGTGAGAATTCGCCGCTCGACGTCTCTCGAACTCAACTTCTACGGCACCCAAGGTCATTGCTTTGAATCATTCTTAATGCTTTCAAACGTTTCGAAAATACGCTTGACATTAGTCTTCATGAAGTAAAGCCTTCAGTGCACACGAGTAGATATGTCAACAGGATTCAATGAATGAATGGTAGATTTATAAATGTGCGAGATGCAGTCAGACGAGAAAAGCTTTCTGGCCCGAAACAGTGACCTTAACGTTCCTAGCAGTAGATGCAGCCACAGTTTCGATGGAATCGTTCCACTTCAGGTCGGTTGAAAAAGTGAAGTTAAGGAGGCACAGAAAACCAGAAAACTAAAACCATCCATTTTGAGGGCTGGTAGGTGAAAGGTTTTCTATGGTAGTTAAAAGAGAACAGTTTTTTTTTGTTTTGTTTTTTTTTTGTTTTTTTTTTAAGCATTAAAATCTACGAGCTATTTCCTACCCCAGTCTATCACTGAGAGCCGAGGCAGGTTTACTTTATCGGGCTCAGCAGGTTTACTAATGAGACGGGACATGGAGTAACTATTTTAGTTTGACCTTCATTTATGTATTATTATTCTTCTACTTTTATGTGCCTTGTCCCTTTCAGGACGTAGGCGATCATGGTTTTCCACGTCTTCCTTTCCCTGGTGGCTCTTAACCAGCTTTCTCCTGTTACACCATGCAAACCCATTTCTGCCATACACTCGCTCAGGCCAGTCAAGTACGTTACACGTTGTTTTCCCCTGTCTCTCCTTCCCTCTATCTAGCCTGTTAGTACCAGGTTCTCCAAGTCCTCCTTCCTCATTGCATGCTCCAGAAACATTATCTGTCTCTTTCTGATGCTCAGTATTATAGCAGGTTTTAAAAATAATCGTTTCCTTTCCATTTTTAAATTAATTATTCACTTTCGGTAGGAATGAAGTATTGCTTTCTGGAAAGAAGATATTTGAAAACTTCTGAAGCTCACATTTATATTTTAACAAAATACGATAACGTCATTTTCAAGAATTTGCTCTCTAAGTAAGTTTCTTTTTCTTTTTGACTTCATTTTACCGCTGTAGGTTTCCATTTCTTTTTGCGGTAGACCGGTTGCCAACCAAGATAATAGAACCCAATTTGCTATTTAACCCATAACTGGAGGGTGAAGCGCCGGATTAATACCTTAAAATATTAGCCTGTAAGAGAATGCAACGAATTCAACTGGAATTCGAACTCAGTTCTTAAATTTCTCGTTCCGATGTTCACTGTATCCCAACACTCATTCCTATACAGGTTGGCAATAAAGTCATTGTAAAGTTATGGACAACAAAGACAAAGCAATTAGTCAACAATGCAGAAATTTATTATTAAAATGGTTCAGGATAATTCTGGTTAATAAAAATAAAATGATATGGTAAACAATCGTAAATTAATTACTGCCACTGTTCGAACTGCAATACTCGTTTTTTGTTTATTTTTTTTTTTTGTTATTATAAATAACTGGTGCAGTGTCTATCAGCTTGGAACGAGAAATCGGAGAGGCGAGTTCGTTGTATCCGTTGCATTCACTTACACGCAAATTCCCTTGCAAATGGTATTAATCCGTCTCCTCTTTATCCAGCTATGATTTAAATAGCAGAACAGATTTGGTTCTAAACCCTAAAGCATTGGTTGGCAGAAAGTAATCGCAACCTACTGCAAGAAAATACTTTGGCCAGTTAGTCATGTCGCTTTCGAGACATGTTCGCCCAAATTGTGTATCACGCATGGTAATTAACTGACTGATAGTGACATTATTGCCAATATATATATATATATATATATATATATATATATATATATATATATATAGTATTGTAATGGTTGTTAAGATGGTATATAAATTCATAGTATCACTACACAAAAATTTTCGCGTTTCGAAGCTGCTATGTGCGCTTCTCATCGGGTGATAAGTTGAAATGAAAATCAAATGGTGAAAACGGTTTATTTATGGTGATATAATGTTTAAGTGAACGTGGACTTTGGTTAGGAGAGGTAGCTTAGTTTTTATATATATATATACAGTAGACAGTATTTTATATATATAAACAGTACACAGTACTGTATATATATATATATATATATATATATATATATATATATATAGAACTGTGCAAAAGTATTAGGAAAGGAACTACTTTATCTTTTATTAGGCATACTGACAGAAAATAAACAATTTAATTAAATTAATGTTATTTTATTTACTCAACAAATGCTTTAACAAAAAATACTTGTTACAAAATAAATTTAATATTTAGTATAGTAGCACTTTGCTTTGATCACAGCCTCCATTCTGTCAGGAATTGACATCACAAGCTTCTTCAATGTATCTAACGGCATCTCCTGCCAAGCAGTTTTATTTGTTCCCAAAGTGTGTCTTGAAAAGTAACATTAGATTTATCAATTCGAGAGGAGGGGAATAAGAAAAAAGTCAGTCATATCCAAAGTTAATAGAATAATGAGTAGTTTCAAAATATCTTGTTTAATAGAAAATAGGAAAAATTAAATATAACTTCTTTTTAATACATTTCTTTTACACCTAGTTTTAAATAATATTTATTAGCAATTTAGTTAACGTTTTACCCTGTATTTGAATTTCAAGGAGGTTTTTAGGAAAATAATCCATGCCCTAATACTTTTGCACACTACCGCTAGTGATTTAAACTTTATTTTGCTGTCTCATAAAAGATAAAATAGTTCTTGTCCTAATACTTTTGCACAGTACTCTGTATATATAGATAGATAGATAGATAGATAGATAGATAGATAGATAGATAGATAGATATAACACGACATTATTCCTTATTGCGACAAACATTTTTTTAGTTGGGCCAAGTATTTGAATTATTAGCTTGTTTTTTTATTTACATAAACTCTTTTAAAAATCGTACGTACAATACGGGACACACGCCTGGGCGATCATGACGTCTATCTAGATCTACCCTAGGTGGAAGCACTTGTTAGGGTCGGAGCTACGAGTAGCCCTACAAACTGGGTTCAAAGCATAATTAAGTTATAAGAATAGACATTTATAGTAAACGTTCAAGAAATACTTTTTAGGAAAAATATTCTTTGTCTATAATTCTTAGATGAGGTAGTATTTACAGTATATACATTATTCAGAATATTGTCTTCATCTTTGTTGTCATTTGTACGACGTTTTGGCCGTTGTACGCTCCGGCCTTCTTTTGCTAAGAATATAGAACCGAACGCTTCATTACAATCACTGGGTTATCTGAAATCCATTCATTGCAAGCCACTTCTGAAGACTTAAAGAATCAGCACATATGCTAGGGTTCAAAAAAATCTTCTAAGCCGATCAAGCATAGAGATGAACACAATATGGAAATCAGTAATACGTAGTGCCAGAGAAAATCATTAATGTCAAAAAATTGCAATATGAGCTCTGGTAAAAAAATACTTGAGAAAACCATTAACATCATAAATTGCAATATGAACTCTGGTAAAACATGTTACTGGACATTAGGTTTATAAGTCCCGAAAATTCAGTTGTTCTTGTCCTTAAGGACACATGGCCCAGGTGATATAAACTTTGGCTTGACCCAAAGGCGTTGTGAGTTCAAAACCAGGCTACATCAGTAGCGAACAAAGTTGTATCTTACAAGGTTAGATGGCGATGACTACCAAAAAGAGTCACTACTATGCTATTATCGTATAGATTGTAATAAAGGGTTCGGCACCTATGGAAGGCCGGGGTATATAATATCCTCTGTCAGCATGCTTCCCAGGTACTTAAATTTCTTTACTTTTTTTTTTACTTAGTTTCTCTGACCTGTAGTTGAAGGCAAAACAATTCAAACGAAATTACTACATCAAGTTTTGCCTGATGTTTGGCAAATCGCCGACCAAAATCTTCAAAATCTTTCCTCAGCCTTTTGGCAAATGTTATTTCAGAAGAAAAGAGATCTTCTAGCTGAAAATCTTCATTAAGCGCCATATAAAATGTCCGTTTTCTTTAAATGCTCTCTCCCCTCAAGTCACAGGTGATTATGGCCATCAAAAATCAATTTTCTTAACTGAAAAAATGACATATCTTCTTTGGAAAGATAATGATTTCTCCTTACCTTTACTCCAGTTTCAAATTCAGATTAACGGTGATTATAGGCTAGAAGGTCCAGTCTTCTTTGCTGATTAATCCATATTTTGTGGGATATGATAGATTCATCTCTTTCTTGTAAGATTGGCTCGCTCGTTCAACTTAAAATCCCGACAGTGCTTTACACTGTATGGATGTTCTCAATTGAATGCATTTTACATAATTGTCGATACCATATCTCACCCTAAATGTAATTACAATTACTGTTTGTTTATTTTGTAGGAGCTTCGGTGATGCTAGCTAAATTGATCTTGAGCCAAATACGACCGAAGTCCCCACAATTTGAATATCAGAAGGTTGAAGGTTCGATGTTGAAATGTGGAAGGATAAAATATTTTGTTTGTACATTAAAGTAAATATTTATTAACAGAATAAAAAAATTGTCAGAAAATAAATATAAGACAAATTTTGTTAACTGAACACTATATATATATATATATATATATATATATATATATATATATATTTGTAAGAAGAATAATGTTCATAGAGAAAATGCATGTTGTTTTGTAGTTAAATTTGTTCAAAGAGAAATGTAGGTATTTAAAATGTCCACAGAAATTAAGAGTTCATGGCCGATAGTAGTTTAGTGATTAAGTAGCAAAATGTAACGTTTTATGTTCCTTGACCTTTTGGTAGGTTGGCGACATGGTGAGAAAGAAGGTAAAACCGATTTTTAAAAAATGGACTCAGAGTGTCCTGTTGTTGTTGTTGTTGCTGTTTTCTTTGGGGACGTGGAGCAAAAATGAAAAAAAGGAAAATTGGAAGAAAACGACGAAAGGATTTGTGACACGACCTTACGTTCGGGTTGGCTCCTTGAAATTTCTTTTGTTACATTGCCACAAGGTCCGTCAGCTAACCGCTCCGATGCTGGACTCTTTGTGACTGGTCACCAAACGTGGTTTAAATAGTGAAGTTTCTCATGTCACCGGCTTCAGCCGACATTTTCTTCTTTAAGTGTGAAACAAATTTGACTGACGTCATATATCAATTTTCGATGTTCTATCCAATCAGGATCCAGAATTTTGCTTTTCACACTGACTTGTGAAAATTGCTTTGGTCTGGGTTTTTCCAAAATGTTTTTAATCGTTTGAATCCGATTTTTTAGGTGGGCAATTTTACTTTGTGTGTTTTAGTTAAGTGTTGCATGATATAGGATTTGTATCCTATAATTTCAAACTATAATTCCCTTAAAAATGTTAATGACAAGTACAGTTATTATTTGAAACTTCATAAATATTAAATCTTATAAAGACACCGGAGTTATTATTTGAAACTTTATAAATACTAAGTCTTATAAAAACACCGGAGAATTTTTCCTTTTAATGAGATTTTAATTGATCAAAGTGTTCTTCTCTCACAGAGAAGCGCGGTGAATGCAACCATGATACAGATTTGCAGAAACAGCTAAATTTTGGATCACGTGAGATAATCTCTCTTTTCGCGATATTAATTTCCCTCAAAATAAAACTAATAGCAATATTTTAGAGAGGTAGGTACAGGTATATACTGCAAACAGACTGTCATAAATTGACAGTCAGATAAAAGTTGAACTATATTTATATCATGCTAATATATTTTATAAATATATACCTCAACCTCAACATAGATTAATGGTTAGCAAATTGGTCTCACTAGGACAATTAAGATTGCGTCGTGAGTTTGATCTTCACCAACGCTTTCGGCTTTGTGCCGCGTTAATATTCACAGAAAATCTTCTTCTTCTTCTTCTATGTGCCCGGTCCCTTCAGGACGTAGGCTATCATGGTTCTCCACGTCTCCCTATCCCTGGCTCTTAGTATGTTTGAGCCTGTTGCTTCTGGCAACCCCCGTTCCGTCATCTACCTGATCAGACCCTGTAAATATGTTATCCGCTGCCTTCCTCTGTCTCTCCTTCCTACTATCTGACTAGTCAGTATCAGGTTCTCCAGGCTCTCTTTCCTCATTGCATGTCCCAGGAACTTCAGTTGTCTCTTCCTGATGCTCAGCATCAATTTCCTTTTTGTTGCCATTCTTTCCAACACCTCATCGTTGCTTGCATGCTCAGTCCACGATATCCGTAGCATCCTTCTGTAGCACCACATTTCGGCCGCTTCCAGTTTTGTCCTCATTTTCGATGATATTGTCCAGCATTCACTGCCGTATTGAAGAACTGACATCACGTAGCAGTCTAGCACTCTTTTCTTCGTTTAGAAAATCACTATATCTATATCTAAAAAAGTGACGAGGGTGGATGTTGTGTAAGTAATTGTTTGTTTGATAGATTTGAATTAGCGTCTGCATTTTGCTGTCTAGCTCGACGTGAGTTGCGCTCAGTTGTAGATCAAAATTTCAAAACGCTAACGTCACCTTGAAATTTTTCAGAAAGTCAAAATTAGGGGAAGAAAAATATATATTATCACCTAACAAAGTCAGGGGTCAGTTTATATATTGATTATAATATAGAATCGATCACACCACATATTATCTGTATTTATATATACTGCGCCTCCCACCCAAACCCAACAGATACATTCTACATTGTTATTGATATCTAAAAAAGTGACGAGGGTGGACGGTATGTAAGTATTTTCTATGTAAATTCATCATATGCTTTTTCTCCTTATTATTCCTTAAACTAACCGAGTGAAACCGGGCTAAACTGCTAGTGTTTATATATTAGCTTAAAAAATGAAGAACGGCTATTTTCAGTCGCAGCATGGGGTACGAACTTTACGATGAATAAATTTATTAAACGGAAATGTTAGACAATAATGCATTATTTTTTTCATCTAAAAATGTTTCATTTTTTTTTTCTTTAGATGAAATTATTTCTTATTGCCTAGTCTATCATTTTTTATCGTCTTTTTTAAGTTCAGACCTAAATACGTAAATGAAAACAAGTTTTTTGTAGGAAATCTTTGCCCTCACTCAGTATAATAGTCCCAGTAAATCTTATCAATCCCTGATCAGAATTTCTTATTGAATCTGTTTCGTTCTCGTTGCACTGTTAATCGTTATAAAAGGCATCTTTCTTCGACTATGGGTTCAAATAGTTGAACACCTTTTGCACTTTTCCCTTGAGCAGTAACCATTATAAGAGAAGATAAGTTCATATTTCACACTCACGTAAATAATAGGACAGACTGGGCTGTTTAGCCTTGATAAATTGAATTAAAAATCAGTCTGAAAAGGGACGGGTTCCGTCAGCCTATCTTGCTCTGTATACAACCTTCGGTGTTGTGATTGCTGTTTTTCTCATACAGCAACAATATGTATGCTGTTGTTTTTGTTTTCATATAAATATTCAGTTAATACAGGGCTCAAGAGCCAGTCAAAGTGAATGGATACTGAATAAATGGTATGAAATAAAAATGATGTGTATATGGAAGAAAGATAAGAAAAACTGTGCTGTTTGAGGAAGAATCCATGCGAAAATAGGTCTTGGGAACAAACTGTCTGAGAGAAACTTCTTTCTTACAAATGCAATACAGAAAGAACGGTGTTGGTTCAACTCCACAAACGTAACATGGCGGGTTTTAACTGTAAATGTCTGAACTGGTGAAATTAAATAATGGATATCATCGTTATTATTAACCTAGAAATAGCCAGGGAGCAGTGACAGGCTTCCGTCGTTGCATTTGTTGAGAAGAGTTAGCCAGTTGAAAAATGTGCTATTCCCCACAAAGAAGCATAAACTTATTTGACTTTATCAAGTTCGTGTGACGCGACTAATAATCGGGAATATTTTATTACAAAAACTAATTGAATATTTCTTTATCTAAACTCAACTAATATTTATGATTAATTGCAAAAGTTTTTAATTAAACTACGCGTGATAGCCAGAGTTAATAATAACAAATATTGTATAGTTTCTGATGAATATAATACGTCCTTATAACCTCTCTAAAGATGGCTCATGTGAGCCGAAAGCTTAGAACCAACTTAATAAAAAATTATCCAAATGTTGGAGAATTTTTGTCTTTATTTTCAACTGATATTAAAGCCAAAATACGATGTTTAGAACGGCTCATGATTAAACGTAATAGACATTCATTGTCTCTTATATTTAACAGTATATCTTTAGAATATATATATAAACCCAATATGTACATACAAATATCTTATAAATATATATATTCTCAATTTTCTAACTACTGATCTCAGAAAATTAGGAGAGGCAACAAAAAGATAGACCTTACTAAGAGCTAAAAAGAACAGGGACTCCGGAAGAGACAGGGTCCACCACACCCTGAAGAGACCCGGGTCAGAAAGGAAGTTCTCATTGAGTATCGCAATATTTTGCAGAAAACAACCTTTTGGAAAATGTATTTAGAAATTTAGAATATTTCAATAATGATTCGTTTGTTGGGGAGATGTTTATGCGATTGATTGATTGTTTGGATGGTTGATTTTAGGAAATCATTTTTTTCATTTCCTTCTTTCTTACGTCTCTGTTGTCATTTTGCTCTTCTTTCTTTCCTCAAACTATTTTTCTTTTACTCGTTCTTTTATTAATCCTCTGCTTTCTTCATCATTTCTGTTTTCTATTATCAATGATTTTTCTTTCTTTCTTTCTTTCTTTCTTTCTTTCTTTCTTCTTCTTCTTCTCATGTAATTTCATTATTATTATTGTTAGTTGTAGTAATAGCAGTAGTCGTAATAATAGTAGAGGTTGCACCATTCAATTTTCTTCGTATACTGTTTTTTTTTTCTTTATTTTTTATTTGCCCTCTATATTTGATTTTATTTCGCAGTTGCTTCGATAAATTTTCATTTTAGGTGCCGACGGCTTTTCCCCCTTCAAATTTATCAAAAATAGCATTATTTCTGTGCAAATGTATACACTCAACTAAAATCAACAATTAGTTATTGAAGAAACTTACCATTTTTTCCTTGAAAGTCCATAAAAAAAGACGAACTATATCTCGCACTTTTTCTCTCCCGTAAGTCTCACGAAGTAATGTAATTAACTGCAGAATGACGTTTTGCGTAGGACAACAAATTTCGGTCTATTTTTGGTCGATTTTCTTCTTTTACTGAGACTTTCGGCGATGTACTTCCTGTAATGAAAGTAATGCGCTATTGTATTTCTACGCTTATTACTTTCATTACAGGAAGTACATCGCCGGAAGTTTTGTAAAGGAAGAAAATCGACCAAAATCGATCGAAATGTGTTGTCCTACGCAGTACGTCATTCTACAGTTAATTATATGACTGCGTTAGAGTTACGGGAGAGAAAAAGTGCGAGATATAGTTCGTTTTTTATGGACTTTCAAAGCAAAAAAGGTAGGTTTCTTCAATAACTAATTGTTGATTTCAGTTCAGCATATACATTTGCACAGAACTAAAGCTATTTTTGATAAATTTAAAAGGGGAAAAATCGTCGGTACTTAAAATGAAAATTGATTCTTTCTCTTTCTTCTTCTTTTCATCCTCCTCCTCCCCTTTCTTCTTCTCCTCCTCTTTCTTCTTTTTCTCTTCCACCTTCTTTTTTCTCCTCCTTCTTCTTATCCTCCTTCTTTTTCTTTTTCTTCTTCTTCTTCTTCTACAAACTATAACTTATTGTCGTTAAATTAATCTATATTTTTCTTTTTCTTCTTTGACACCTTATAAAATATTCTTCTTTCTCTACAATTATGCTTTATTTGAGAACATCTCAAACCAAAATCCTGAGAAATTTTATTAAATTATATTTAGTGATGACAAAAATGCTCACTTTCCTCTTTTCACAAAAATGAATTATTTTCAGACGTAAAAGAAAATCACAAATATGTAATTAGATTTTTTTCTGTTTTGAAACTTGAAGATATTTTGTAAATTGGCATCGTTAAAATCTTTGTTTCGACTAACACTTGGCATCCATTCCGATACAAATTCTGCTACTTGATCTAACTCTTTTAACTTGGGGAAAATAACATTACTGCAGTTTCAAAAGGCTGCAAATATTACTGTCTGCAGTTCTCTGTTCAAGCTATGCGTTTCATCAGAAAGTTTGGTTGTCGGCAGGTTGGAATATGAGGAATTGTGGTGTATAATGTAAGTAAAAAAATACATTTTTCAGGTTAAAATAAGAATTTATTAAAAGGAAAGAATAACAAGAATTAGTGGAAATTAATGTTCAATGTGATCAAGGTATCAAAAGTTCGTACAAATTTTCGTGGTAGTAATTGTTGAAAGAGTATATGATGCATACGTACTTATGTATGTATGAGTGCTTGTTTCGGCATAAATGTCTTTGAATGGAGAAGAAGAAGTAGAATGAATAAGCACACGAGAAGGAAAGAGAAAGAGGCAGAATGTCCGATTTAAAGTTTCTCTCGTTACATTTTAGCGGTGTCTCTCGTTGCTCCCATCTGACTGACTGAATGACTGACGCTGATCGAAGTCATTTATATCCTCATCTAGATTTTTCGCGAATAACGCGTTCCAGAAGCTGAATAATGTACTAAGACACAGGAAAATTTCCCTAGAAACAAAGAGAGAGTGCTAGATTTCTATGTGATATCAGTTCTTTAATACGGCAGAGAATGCTGGACAATATCATCGAAAATGAGGACAAAACTGGAAGCAGCGGAAATGTGGTTCTACAGAAGGATGCTGCGGATATCGTGGACTGAGCATGCAAGCAACGATGAGGTGTTGGAAAGAATGGCAACAAAAAGGAAATTAATACGGAGCATCAGGAAGAGACAACTGAAGTTCCTGGGACATGCAATAAGGAAGAAGTGCCTGGAGAACCTGATACTGACTGGCCAGATAGAAGAAAAAAAGAGACAGAGGAAGGCAGTGAATAACATATTTGCAGCTCCTGATCAGGTAGATGACAGGGCAATAGGGGTTGCGAGGTGTAACAGGCTCAATATACCTAAAGGCGAGCCATGAAATGGATAGGGAAGACCGTGGATAACTACATCCCCTTATGTGGGCCACATATTGGCACACAGAAGAAGAAGAAGAAGAAGAAGAAGAAGATGATGATGATGATTTTTCGCACTGACTCGCAAAGTCTTTTTTGGTCTTGCAAGTGGCTTCCAGAAAATCAGTTTAACAACTATTTGAGAAATCCGGTTTCGAATTTTTCTTTAGGCCAATCTTTTTTCTAATTGGGAGAAGCCAGGATTTCACACGTCACTGTGAATCTTTGTAAAAGTGAAGAAGAAGGTTGATTTTAATTCTTAATTTCCTATCCACTACAGGGTTTAGTATACAGTTCTGGGAAACTAGCTGAAATGTTATGGTCTCTATGGATATACTTTTGAGCTCATCAAGTTGTTTTTATTAAATCTTTTTTTTTTAATCGTTTCTCTACAAGCAAGGCGGTACCGCCACTGATGTGACACGGCGCTGATAGCAGACACGGAACTGAAAATACAGAACATTATACAGAAGGTAGCATAAAAAAATGAGAAGAAAGTATTAGGCATAAACTTAAATAAATCTGAATGTATGGCCATCAGCAAAGAGGGCAGCCCAATATACCAACTCCATTCGGAGAAACTAAAATAAAACAAGTAAAATAAATAAAAATTCCTGCGAAATATTTTGACAGAGGATTTTTTGACTGACTGATTATAATAGATGAAAACATGATTAAGACTTCTGTTTGGCATAAAGTGGGGGATCGATTTTCTATTGTTATGAAGTAATAAACTGATCCCGCACTATTTATACTTAATATGATAATGTAATATAAGCTATCTTTTCTCCCTCTAGCTATTAGTTAAATAACAGGACAGATTGGGTTCTATAGCCTTGGCTGGCAATCAGTCTACTTCAGAAAGTAATGACAACCTACTGCAGGAAAATCTTCTGCCCAGTCTCTCATGTCACTTTCAAGACATGATCACCAAAGCATGTATCACGTATGGCACTTAACTGACTGACTGACTTAATAAAACAATACAAGTATCTTGGCATCATATTTGATGGAAAAAGTTTAACATTTATACCTCATATAAAATGCTTAGGGTCGAAATACCAAACAATTCTATAACTATTTAGAGTTATTGCTCACTGGGACAGTGGGGAGCAAGCAAAGATTCATTGCTCACAATATAGCGATCATTAGATCAAAATTCGAAACCTCAGGAAAACTGAATTTTTAGTCATCAGCAAAAAGAGGAGACCTTAATATGGCAAATGCAACTTGGAGAATCTAAAATAAAACAAGTAAAAAATTTAAATACCAGCAAAGTGTTTTGACAGAGGATAGAAAATGCGACACTGAGATCCAATGACGCATTGGCATAGCCAATGACGCATTTTAGAAGCTAACCAGTGTACTGAAAGACAGGAAACTTTCATTAGAAACAAAGAAAACAGTGCTGGGTTGTTATGTGATATCTGTCCTTCTGAAGTGAATGTTGGAAGATCTCATTAAGGAAGAAGGAGTCTTGGGGCAGCAGAAATGTGGATTTGCAGAAGAATGCTGAGGATATCAACGATGAGGTGGTGGAAAGAATACAAACGAGAAAGAAATCAAACTTGACACCAGTAAGATACAGATGAAGTTCCTGGGACACGTTATGAGTAAGAAGGGCCTGGAGAATTTAATACTCACAAGTCGGATAAAGGAGAGTAGAGACAAGGGAAAGCAGCGCGAAACGTTTTTAGGTCTGAGTAAATGGCTGGCGGAACCTGGCTTAGAAGAGATACCTAGATAAAAAATATTGAGAGTGACAGAGCCAAGTGGAAGTCCATGATCGACTGCATCCTAAAAGAACATAGCACATGAAGAATATATATATATATATATATATATATATATATATATATATTACAAAAAAGTGGAAGAACATGTAGATGAAAAAACACTGTTCAAGCATTTACTTTTATATACAGGATGTCCATAAAGTCCGTGTGCACTTTAAAATATTTATAAGTTTATTTGTATTTGTGATAGAAATAATCTGCACACGAACTTTATGGACATTATATATATATATATATATATATATATATATATATATATATATATATATATATATATATCCAAGTTAGTCTTCTCTCTTTCCTAGTCTATTTACGTCCTCGTTTCTGTTTTCCCCATTCATTCTCTACCCAACACCATTCTCATTCGTTGTTCACTCTTTGTATTTGCTTTGTTCTCTACTTGACTTCCACACTTACAGCTCACGGTCAAAAAAATACAGAAGTCGGCAAATTGCCTGCTCCGTGGATACAGCCCCCTTCCCAAGTCAGTCTTGTTTGTTTGTTTTCGTTGCTCGCTTGTATCACAGTTTACTGATTGTTTCATAGCATTCTTTGAATGTGAGAGAGGTGGCGTGGAATATTTTAGCTTGATTTTATCTTAGTTCTATATAAGTTATATTTTTTATGTTCTTTTATTAGTTTTTTTTTTTTACTTTGTACTGTTTGTGTAACTTCCCCGAGCCAAGTTCAAATTTACAGTTTGTGCCCCCAAAAGAAAAGAAAAAGAGTCAGAAAGACAAGAATAAAAAAATGAAATAAAATAAAACAAAATAATTATATCAATATATGTATGCGTGTATGTGTGTGTGAGAGAGAGAGAGATAGAGAGAGAGAGTGGGGGATATCGAGAGAGAGAGTGTGTGTGTGGGGAGAGCATACACATATATGTATAAATATATGTGTATATAATGCATGTAATGGTAGATTTCACATTCTCTCTTTGAATAAACGCACGAATATAAATGTATTTAAAAACGTTTGTATATATATATATATATATATATATAGGCAAATCTATAAATTTATGTAAATGTTTATTCTGTTTAGTTCAGGGCATATATATATAATAAATATATATATATAATTCATATATACACACATATGTATATATATTTATTACTGTATAAACATATATATATATGTGTGTGTGTGTGTGTGTGTGTGTGTGTGTGTGTGTGTATGTGTGTGTGTCTATGTGTGTGTGTGAAGTAAAAGACTGACATACGTAAATTTTAACGTAACTTTTGTATGTTTGCATATATGTATACAAATGTATGTGTATACATATAAACTGGAAGTGTTTTATTGGTGCAATGTGTTCCAGGTTTGTCATATTTTAGTGTGCGCTAACTATTGTTAAAAACTAAATAGAATAATTGCTATAACCTTATATAAAAAACAAAAACGCAAACGGAAAACGGAAAGGAAGTACTGACACTCGACCAATTTCATTATCGAGTTATGTCGTCGGCCATGTTGAGTCACGAGGGGAAATCTTGGCGCGAAACGAAAAGAAAAAAATAAACTAAAAATGGCTGACACAAAAGGACAAGAAGTAAGAGCAGACGATTTTCTATGAGCTTTAAAAGGGTTTGAAATGCTCTGATCGACATATAGAATGAATTGTGTTCTGAAGAAATGGGTTTCGCGGCTAAGTAATGGTAGAAGGAAGTAAATAATTGAATAAAGGAAGAGCCTTTTGCAGAAATGAGAAAATGACGATGAAAAATGGCAATGGCGAAAAGAAATCGTTCAATGGTTTTTGAGATTAGATGAAATAATTGAGAAATAATCAGGGAACAAAAATATTATTCACATTTATTTTTTTTATTATATTTTATTTCATTTTATTCTTTCTTTTTTTTGACTCTGAAGATGAAAGAGAAAACAATTTTTAAAAATTAGTAAAGAATGATAGAGTCTTTAAAGTACAGTAAAGAATAAAAGAATGCTTACAAAATAGCTAAGAATAGAAAGTTATTTAAATAAAAGCAGAGAATAGAAGAATGTTTAAATAACAGTAAAGGGATGAATGATTAAAGAACATTAAAGAATAGAAGAATGTTTAAAAAATAGTTAAGAACAGTTTAAAATGTTTGAAGAAAATTAAGAATAGAAGAATGTTTAATGAAATTAAGGATAGAAGAATGTTTACAGAATAGTTAAGAATAGAAGAATATTTAAATAACAGCAGAGAATAGAAGGAAGTTTAAATAACAGTAAACGGATGAATGATTAAAGAACAGTAAAGAATAGAAGAATGATTAAAAAATAATTCAGAACAGTTTAAAATGTTTGAAGAACATTAAGAATGTTTCAAGAATAGTAAAGAATAGAGGAATGTTTAAAAAACAGTAAAGTGATGAATGTTTCAAAGCAGTAAAGACTAAAAGAATGTTTGTCCATATTTCTAAGATGAGGTACTATTCACACTATTTACATTATTCGAACTATTGTCTTCATCTTTGTTGCCATTTGTACGACGTTTCGGCTATTGTACACCTCGGCATTTCTCAAGTGCAAGGAATTTCGAACCGAACTATTTATTGCAATTTATTGCATTTATTGCAAATAAACTGGGGTATATCATTCCACTCTGTACATATATTCACTATATAGACGTTGGTTAGTTCCAGTGACTTGACGCAAAATTTTGTGAGTTCAATACCAGGCTACAGCAGTGGTGAACAACTAACTTAGATAGTCAGGTTGGAGGAAGATAACTCATGACTACTAAAAGTGGCTTCAAGTAAGGAATGAGAACGATATGCCCCACGGATTTTAATAAAAGTTTCGATTCGAAATTTCTAGCACCTAAAGAAGGCGGGAGCGTACAACGGCCAAAACGTCGTACAAATGGCAACAAAGATAAGGGCAATAGTCCGAATAATGTAAATAGTTTAGAAAAATGTTTGAAGAATAGTTAAGAAGATAAGAGTGATTAAAGAACAGTAAATAATAGTAGAATATTTAATGAATAATAAAAATTAAAACATGTTTAATGAGCTGTAAAGAATAAAAGAATGTTTAAAGGAATGAAAAGAATACTAAAGAATAAAAACAATCTACACTTATTTACAAATGGAACTTTGTCTGTGTGTCTGTGTGTGTGTCCGTTACCTATAGACTTCAAAATGGCTGAACCGATTTTCTTGAAAAATTACACAGTTTTACTATGAACAGTTGCGAGTGTTATTAGCTAGGTTTTGTGTCAAGGTCCCCTCGATAAATATCGAAAATCGATAATCGAAAAAATCGGGTTATAGAAGGAGTGGTCCGATTTTAATCAAATTTGATACACTCATAGACAAAGACATAAGAAACGATATTCAGAAGTTTCAAGGTTGCAGTTCTTACAATAGTGCAGAAAATCGATAATATATATATATATATATGTTTATTTATATATATATATATATATATATATATATATAAGGCAAGATGTTTGTGTGTGTCTGTTTATCTGCCTGTATGTCTGTATTTTTTTCAGCCTTTTTATTTTAGTTTTTGCTTCGGGTTTGGCTCTAAGTAGATATAATTTTAGTTCTTAGTCTCAGCCAAGATACCATTTACTCAGAGGACTTATTTAGCCTTCAAGATGCAGTTTAAGACGAAAAATCTGATTTCATATCGATACCAGGAAATCAAAATTTGACCTACATCCATTCATTTTTCTTTCAGTCTACGGTTTCGCTTTAAGTGGAAACAACTATTGCTTTTTAGTCTTTCGTGCCAACGTCCAAAGAGTCTGAACTTTTAAAGCTTTCATTATACCCGAGCAAAACCGGGTAAAAAAAAACTGTTAGTGTTTAAATAAAAATAAGAATTGAAAGATTTCTTAATGCATAGTAAGGAATATCATAATGCATAGTAAGGAATATCATAATGTTTAAAAATAGTAAAGTATAAAAAAAATAAAAAATAATAATTAACTGAAAATTGTCTAATGAAAACAAGTGAATAAAAGAATAAAAGAATAAAAGAATAAAAGAATGTATAAAGAACATTTAAAATATTTAATATTTAAGAATATTTAAATGTATTGAAAATTTTCAAAAACTTGTATCTAATAAAAGAATGTTTAAAATATTCTAAGGAATAAAAGAATATTTGAAAATCTGACGACTGAAAGAATCCTTAAAATATTCTAAGGGAGGAAAGAATGTTTGAAAATTTAACGATTGAAAGAATGTTTAAAATATTGAAAAGAAATTAAAGAATGTTTAAAATATTCTAAAGAATGAAAAAATATTTAAAATATTCTAAGGAATGAAGGAATGATTTTAAAATATTGTGGTGTCTATTCTAATTCTTATTAAATTATATTTTTCATCTCCCTAAAAACCTGTAATTCTAAGTTAATTAGGTGATTTACGCACTGCTTTTTGTTTGTCCGTTATTGCCTTAAATATGTCTTTTGGGTGTCAAACTTACTCATCCTCTTTCCTCTATATAGCCTAGAATTTTAACTACCTTTCTCTTATATTTAATATAAGTGTCTTTTTTTTCCATTTTCTCTAAAACCTTTGTCGTTGCACATTTTTCAGTTTATGGAATTATCAACATCCTTCTGTAGAAATATATTTCTGTTGCTCCAAGTCTCTATTTCGTTTGTAAAAAGATTACTGTGCTAGGATACTGTAAAAAAAAAATTATTGATTAGAGCTACTTATTTTTATTCCAATAGCCGTTGAAACTAATACGATAGTAAAAAAAGATAGATGATTTTTAAAGATCATATCTTATTGGTGCCAAGTTGGGCTTACAAATCTAACTGCAATCTTCAAAGTGTCATCTTAATTAATAGATAAAACATGTAATTATAAAATTCTGACTTAAAATTTCACCATTAAAATAGAACTATATAAAAACTAATTATTCATTCTGCACCAGAAATAGTTCTATGAAACTTATGCAAAGGTTGTGAAGTTCCCCCACCCCACCAAAAAACAAAAAAACAAAAATTGTGAAGTCCTCAAAAAAATAAAATATATTTGCAGATATAAATTATATCTATACGAGTGTGCCCCTACCGTCAAAAATGACAGTAAAATGTTTAGGTATTTCGTCACAGGTTATTCCTCATGTGCGTGACAGGAGGGTATATATATATATATATATATATATATATATATATATATTCTTCTTTACTCGACAACACAATTATTGCAAAAATATTAAATAAGGTACTGTTAAAGTGCAAACACGCGGCAGGAGCTTTCATAAATGCTAGTAAAGTTAACTAACTGGTTGTAAAGAGAATTAATTGAGCCGACACTGTCTCGCTATTGTCTCTTTAATAAACTCAGCCGACGCTTGCTATTGTTTCCTTGAGTATATATATATATATATATATATATATATATATATAATTTATAAACGAGATATTTCCCTATCTTGGTTTCCACCATGAGTGGTTTCTTCAGGCGTTTTTTAAAAAATCGTTATTAAAACGATATTAAAAATCGCCTGAAGAAACCACTCATGGTGGAAACCAAGGTCGCGAAATAACTCGTTTATAAATGAAAGATATTCAAAAGTTCTACAATATAATTCTATTGAACACTTTTTAATACAAATGTATACTGATCTAACCCTATTAGGACCAAAAACTAAGAATTAAACAATATATATAAATTTTCCTGTTACAAGCTTCTGCTCTGATACATTTATATATTTCAATATCCACAGAGATTACCTGTGGTTTTTACAACAACCATGCTGAGGGGTCCTTAATTCCATTTTCTGGAGAAGAGCTCATCTGGCCTGATCAGTTGTCTGAACAATAGCAGAGTTTTCAAACCCTCGATCAAACTAATAATCAATTTATTTATTTTTGTCAGCCAAACGATCAGCACAAGATGTATTGATAAAATTCAAAATCAAACAAGTACTGTTATAACAGATGATAAAAAAGTATGACACTTAATCAGAAGTAGCATTTGAATAGTTGATGTTAAAAGTTAAGCTATATATAAGAAACATAAATATTTCATTTTATCAGCATGTGATTTCGCTTCCCTCTGTCTTTTCTACGTGAATTTTCATTGCAACTGTTTTGACAAGCTTTTTTTCCCTGGTTCCCCGATCACCCGTAATTATTCGTGCTACTAGATTGGTATTTACTGTCAAAATTGTTAAATATAAGACCCTCTTCTACTGTTACAGTTTCTTTTCTCGCACTTCCCGATTGTAGAACTTCCTACCGTTTGCTTAGTTACAATCTCCAAATGTGTAAATTCAACCTCAATTGCCATTTTCTACTTAATTCTTATCATTTCTTAGACATCCCTCGTACCTCTCACAGTAACCCCCTGCGCACCAGTGGTGGCCCTGTTTTGCTTGGGCTAAAATGATTATAATAAATCCTATATGCCGGTGAATGCCGGTCATTTACTTGAAGCAAATACATGTTGTTCTACAGATGTATACTAAGCATGGGAGCAACAATAATATTTAAAGAATATTGAAACAAAAATGATACATACTATTTTCTGTAATATTCAAGTATTTTTTTTTTTTACTATTACTGGCATTCTCAATACCCCCCTCTTCAAATATTAGATATTTACAATGAATTCATTGATAAACTATAAAGAAGAATCAACAATATTATTGGTCCTGATTTGGCCGCCATAATATATCTCTCTTTCATTTTTCTATAAACACTTTCATGGGAATTGTTCGCATGTATTCTTCGTTATAGTACATAGATTTTTTTAAATTTAAGCACAGACTGGATGTGCGTTGTGGTACAGTGGATATCGGCTCGGAACGAGAAGTCAGTGAGACGAGTTCGAATTCCAGTTGAATCCATTGCATTCACTTACGCGCAAATACCCTTGGGAAAGGTATTAATCCGTCTCCTCCTTCCAGTTATGGGTTAAATAACAGGACAGATTGGGTTCTATAGCCTTGGCCGGCAACCAGTCTACCGCAGAAAGCAATGGCAAACTACTGCGGGATAATCTTCTGCCCAGTCAGTCATGTCTCTTTCGAGACATTATCGCCCAAGCGTGTATCACGTATGGCACTTAACTGACTGACTGAACATAACAGCTGGAATCATGATTAAGGCTTCTACTGGTCATAAAGTGGGGGATCAGTTTTCTATTGTTATGAAGTAATAAACCGATCCCCCCCTAATTATTATATAATACATCTTTTCTCCCTCTAGCTATGAGTCAAATAACAGAACAGATTGGGTTCTATAGCCTTGGTCGGTAACCAGTCTATCGCAGAGAGCAATGGCAAACTACTGCGGGATAATATTCAATGCAAGGAATACGACTGGAATTCGAACTTGGCTTCCCGATTTCTCGTTCCGAGCCGATATCCACTGCACCACGACACAGTGCTTATATATTCATTTAATTTTCAGTAGCCAAATTCAGAAATTTCGCTCCTTATCAATAATTGAATGGGTGACTATATTATACAGTAAGATTCTGGTAGTCTTGCTCCAAGGTAAAAAAAAAATGTAATTATCCATTTATTAGTTTGATTCATTTGCAAGTATTGACAGTAAAATGTTAACGGTAAAAATTGTGGTAGCGTCTAAAGGACAAAAGCAGACGTTTACAAATTATACGAAATTTATAATAAATCGTCTGTGAAAATAAAGAGACAGAAGAAAAGCATAGAATATTGACTTTTAAAAGAACGCAGACTATTTCATCCTCACAAGCATTCCTGAAAAATTGGCAGGACACCCACTCCTCTACACTCGTCTTCAAAACAAATAAACTTAATGCACACAAACCAAAGCCGATAAAATAAACAGGAGAGAAAAAGGAAAGATAAATTTTAGACTTGTGCTACAATAAGCGCTACTGGCAAGATGGCGGCCAAGTGTCTTTTCCCTTAAAGTTTATCGCATTTTGTGTTCGTCTTTATGCAGCTGTTAAGCGACAAAGTCATTGTCTGCACAGATTACTAGAAATCACGCCTGCTACTTTTGTCCCGATGGCTTATCTATTTGCTCCACTTGCCGCTCTTGTTTTTAAAGTATGTCAATTTGACACACCTGCTCTTTAGATGAATTCCTCTTCTTTTTGCTTCTCGTTCTTTCTCTTGGCTTTTGTTGTCTGTTTGAGGTTTTTTTTACGTCTTGATTAAACGCCTTGTTTGTTACTCTATCTTTCCACAGAATTCGATTGGTTTTAACAGTAGTGATTTTTTTTTAATCATGATTAAACACCTTCTTCATCATTTGTTCATTTCTCTTCTTTTTCTACTCACCACTCTCCGTCCAAGTTCATCCTTTTTCCTGGGGCTGTTATTTTTTCTGTCAATTCTTATCCAACGATTATTTCTTCTTTTGCAACTTTAGACAGAATTCGATTTTTGCCCTGTTGATTCCGTCTTCACCGCTAAAGTTTGTGGAACAACTATTAAATTCTTTACCTGACAGCCATTGTTGAAAATGAATCTTTTTTTCAGAAACGTGCCTCTTAAGGACGTATGCCATCACGGATTTTTCTTTTCAGAATAAAAATTACATGAAAATTGTCCGAATATCTTATTTTTTCAAACCGCTATTAGATATACTTTTAGCCATTATCAAAGGTAAATCTTATTTTACTTTTAACTGAATATGTGGATTGTTCTATTTATGTATATAAGTCAAGTGACATACTCGATACACGATTAGGCGATCATGTCTCGAAAGAGACATGACTGAGTGGGTTATCCTGCAGTAGGTTTTGTGTGTGTGTGTGTGTGTGTGAGACAGAGAGAGAGAGAGGAGAGGGAGAGATACTGAAAAATGAATAAAATATGTCGACCCACTCTCAAAATCGGTATTTTGATGAAAGAAACACCATGCATCAGAATACTGGTTTTCGTAAAGTTAATCAACTCGAAAATTTTTAATTACCCCGTGTGTGTGCGTGTGTGTGTGGAGAGATAGAAACGACTTATTCTATAGTACACTAAGGAATATTATCATTAGGTAGAATGGTGGTTTAGGTATATTCGGTGTATCTTTCTCGTAATATTCACATAGTTCCACTTCAATTCGTTATGCACATGGAAGGTCTTAGATTAGAAAATTATATGTAGCAGAATAAACTTTGTATAAATACTGAAATGCTGGATATCCAAAAAGCTGTATGCTCCAAGAGAAATAGCCTGAATAAAAAGTTAATTTTTTATCAGGAAAAATCACTCATTGTTATATCTAACGAGATGGTTCTTATATAAGCCTATTCTCTCTCTCTCTCTCTCTCTCTCTCTCTCTCTCTCTCTCTCTGTATGTGTGTGTATGTATTTTTTTCATAAAGATTTATAAGCGATAATTTAAGATTATTAGAGATAATTGTTTCAGTGCAGTTGTATGTTCGAATTTGGAAGATAAAGTATTTTTATGATTCAGTCAGTTAAGTGCCATATGTGATACACGCTTGGGCGATCATGTCTCGAAAGAGACATGACTGACTGGGCAGTAGACTATCACGCAGTAGGTTGCCATTGCTTTCTGCGGTAGACTGGTTGCCGACCAAGGCTATAGAACCCAATCTGTCCTGTTATTTGACCCATAACTGGAAGGAATAGATGGATTAATACCTTTCCCAAGGTTATTTGCGCGTAAGTGAATGCAATGAATTCAACTGGAATTCGAACTCGGCTCACCGATTTCTCGTTCCGAGCCGATATCCAATGCACCACATCGCACATCCGTGGTTTTTATGATTACACAGTAATTTTCTAGTGTTTGTGCCATTTACCATACCAACAGAAACCATAGATTTGAATTTACATATATTGATATACAGAGATCGAAAGTGACATCGCTCATCGGAAGAGCGAATAATATTCTGTTTTTTTTTTTTTTTGGTTGTTGTTTCTTCGTTAAGAAAATGGCATTTTGTTTTTAACCCTCAAAAGCTACTCGTCCGCAATCATTCTTTTTTTTCCGCTACAAATCTTCTCCCTTGCAATCAGTATTGAATTTTGAATATTCAATCCACCCGGTCTCTTTGCAACCGAGTGGAAATACGATTATAGCAGATACCCACAAATTTTTTTTTCTAATAACTGTTAAGGAGAATAGTTAGATTCATGCCTTTCCCCAAGCTTCTTGCAAGTGAATATAACAAACCTAGCTGAAATTGGAAACCGGATATCCGATTGACAATTCAAAGCCCCTATCTATTACACCAACCGCACATCGAAGCTTACAGCATTTGATATTCCCAAGCGGTCACCTATGTACGTACTGACCAGACTTGGTGTTACTTTTGCTGTCATACTGGAACGGGCATACTAAAATAGTGTGGCCTTAAGACTTCGAAATTTTGATCAGTTTAATTATGAACGACTAATGTATTTAATATTTTTTCTCGAAAATTCGTTTTAAGTTTTTACACGATCTTAATAATCAGACAATACTTCTTAAATATTTCAACATTTTTTTCTTGGAACATTGTTACATTCTATTCTGTGAATTTCAGATTCAGTTTTAAGGTTGATATCATTTTATTGTTTACTACCATCATAGCCCGGCTTTGCCTGTACAACTCAGAACATTTTAGTAGTAGGATTAAATGAATTTAACATAAAAATAAAAATTATTTATTTTGTTTTCCTGAAATTAGAAATATAAAAACTATTACGCTCTCACTTCAGAAATTTTCGAAGAATATTTAAAAATTAATTTCAGAGGAAAAAGTTATATTAATGCCCCACGAATTACAGATAGTTGATTTCCTGCATGAAATATTTAGCGAAAAAACGCGTTATTTTCTTTTTTTTTACTTTTATTTTCTGAAGTATGAAATATTAAATCTGAAAAAAAAAAACACTTAAATGATTAAATTAACCATTGGCACTTTTTTTTACATATTTTATTTTTGTTTGAAAAAACAATTTAAAAAAAAATATTTCTTTTGTTTCAAAATTACGGGGAAAAATATTTACAAATTTTGTTGAACAAATGAAATTTTTAAAACATCGAAATAAAAATTAAGTATAAAGGCTCATTTTTTTAAATAAAAAAATATTTTAGTCGCGTTTGATACGTGTGATTTGATTTCTGTGACGTAATTTAGCAACCATCTTAGATCTTAGATTTTTTACGGGAAAATTGATGTTTTACGGGAAAATACGGGAAAATTGCTGAACTTAAACTCAAAAAGTATGTGTCGACCTGGCTTCCCTGTAGATATCTCTCCCTAGAAAGGTTTGAATGGCATAGCTTAAAAAATGTAAGCGTGCATAGGGAACAGTCACACAGAGACTCACGAATTGCCTTTTATATATATAGATTACATGAATATATTATTGATTTTGAAGTAAGCGTAACACATTTTCAATAAGATTTACATAGATTCTTTTCAATTGTGGACGTTTTTGAGTTATTAGGTAGTATTATGTGCCTGGTCTTGTAAAGTTTATTCGTGTTATCATCATTTGTAATTTTATGAATTCTGTAAATTTTTGTTCTTTGATTACGCACTATTGTTTTCACATTTCGATTTATATATCGTATCGTCAATGATAAACATACCCATTTGCAAATTAATTGAAACAAAACTAATAAGAATCTTTCACACTTTCCCTGACCACGTATACGTCGTCTCTTGGCATTGTTTTTCCTTCCGACCGCATTTTCCTTTGCGTTTTTGACTGAGAAATTCAGTTTGTTTCTTCGCCTTGATGATACGACTGACAGTTGAAAGACTGACACCAACAATATCCACGATCTCTTTGTAAAGATTGCCAGGGAGTTCGTGCAGTGTTAAAATTTTCGCTCGTGTCCTTGGTGTAACATCCATTACAAAGAATGTTCATAGGACAACTTATCGGCAGTCTAGGCAATAGTGTCTGGGCGTGACAGAAATCTGATGCAATCACGTATGAAGAAATATTTTTCAAACCAAAGAAATTTCATCATACACCACGAAAATAGATTCATATTACCGCACGTGACCTGATCTGAGCAAAAATAGAAATTGATTGACTCCATATTTGTCTGTATTTCTGAGATGAGGTAGTATTTACTGTATTTACATTATTCAGACTATTGTCCTCATCATTGCTGCTAGAAGAGACTCGAGGCAAGGAATGGAGTTCATATACGCTAGTGGTTGTAATAAAGGGTTCGGTTCAAAATTCCTACAACCTAAAGAAGGTTGAAACATACAACGGCCGAAACGTCGTACACATTACAACAAAGATAAGGACAATAGTCCGAATGATGTAAATACTGATTGACTCTGGTAAGTGAATGAAAAGAAACAAAAGCCGTTTTCAATTAATTTGTGCAAGGATGTATTTGTACACACATGCGCAAGTTAATTTAAACAACAATTATAATAGATAGATAGATAGATAGATAGATAGATAGATAGATAGATAGATAGATAGATATGAACACACTGAAATAGATAGATAGATAGATAGATAGATAGATAGATAGATAGATAGATAGATATGAACACACTGAGATAGATATATGAACACATTTAGATAGATAGATAGATAGATAGATAGATAGATAGATAGATAGATAGATGAACACATTGAGATAGATAGATAGATAGATAGATAGATAGATATGAACACATTGAGATAGATAGATAGATAGATATGAACATTGAGATAGATAGATAGATAGATAGATAGATAGATAGATAGATATGAACACATTCAGATAGATAGATAGATAGATAGATATGAACAGAGCGTAGGTATTTTCACATTTGCTTGCCTTTTCTTTTAATTTTAGAGCGTTGCCGATCATAGTTCGCTACAATTTCCCTGTAGAGCTCTTTTTGTAACTCTCAATAAATTTTCTCTTCCTACTATTCCGCCTAAAATATGTTTTTACATCCATTTACGCAAGCTTTCATTTTTCCCTATCCTGTGGGTGTCAAATTTTTGAAGCCCTCTGTCCTCATTCTGTACCCTGTGCTCTTTCTGGTGTTAAGCATTAGTGGACTTCTTGTTTTATTGTTTGTTTGTTTTTGTCTGTTTTAATAAAACTTACATTGCTAACAGGTCTGAACCTCGGAGACATAAATGTGGCTTCTTGGTTCACAAAACCTCCGCATCCCATCCGTAGATCTACGTTTGTGTTGCTTCAAGTATCTTTTTCATCTGTTAGGAAATTGTTAAGCATTCAACGTCATTAGGAGGATTGATATAACGTAACAATACATTTCTCTTTTCTTTGTTTCTAACAATTTTTCGTGTTTCTTAATACATTGCTTAGCTTTTGGAAGGCACCTTTTCTTATTGAAATGTGTTTTCGGATTTCGCTGTCGCATTTTCTTTCCCCTATTAAAACATTTTCCAGATATTTTATTTATTTTTTACCTGCTTGATTTTGTTATCTTCAATTTAATTTTCATGCTAGGCTGTCTCTTTTTCTGACATCAATAGATTATTTCTTGTAATTCACGTTTTCTGCTTGTGTCACTAAACGAATACGACTAATTAATGAGTCAGATGTTCACAGGGAACTCCTTGCTTGCGGCGTTCTGCCACACCTTATCTACCCTTCGTAAGCCACTATGAACAACTGTTTAGATAACAAGATAAAAAGAAAGAAGCCAACTAAAGGCTAATGGAAGGACAAATCGCTAATTACAACGATGGAAAGAGAATGAAGAAGCGACCGACAAAAATGTAATTCCAACGAGACTGCAAATTCTTCTTGGATATTCTCTTATGATACATTTCGATTGACCTTAGACAAGGCCTGAGAATCATTTCTATTGTTCATCAGCGATTATTTGCTACTTTTTAAGATTTTGTTTTAGCACTTTTTTTTCTCTTTAGCATATCGACTACTAACAGGTGCGTGCCGTCTAATTCTCTTCTATCAAGACCTCAAGAATTGCTTGCTTAGCAAGATGGTATTTCTATTCTGTTGGTGACGTCTCAATCCGATTTGATAAGATACTCAGTCAATAAATGAAAAGCTGCTTCTTTTTCCATCTCTGTTTTTCTGTTAATTTATAATTCGTTTTCTTTTTCTTTCCTTTTTTTTTCTATTTTGTCTATCTGACTCAAATATTAGCTCTTGGCTTCTTTACAACATGGTATTTATCTTTCGGTCTACCAAGAACAGTGTGATCTGGATTATTTCGATGTTTACTATTTAATATGAATTAACATATTCTGGTTATGTCTATAAGTTGCTTCAAATTTTTAGTTTTCCTCTTGAAATCTGTCTCTGCCTCTCTATCTGCTAATCTATCAGCACACACACACACACACACACACACACACATATATATATATATATATATATATATATGACCGGCTCACTCACTCTCAGAAGTCTCATATATATTTTTGGCTATCTAGTTTCATGTCTACGTCGATCTATTCCACAGTAAGTCTATATATCTGGTTTGTGTATTTAGTTACATTTCCTTATCTATCTATCTATCTATCTATCTATCTATCTATCTCAGTAGATTCATATTGTATTAGCTATCTATTAATAGATTTCAACCTGTAGGTTTATTTAGAACAGCTTAATTTACTAATCAGTAACAGTTCTTACCTATTCGTCTATATCAACCTTTCAATATTTCACATTTTATCTTTATTTCTGTTGGCTAAAGAGTCGTTGTTATGAAGGTAATTCCTCCGAGTGAAATGAATCCAGTTCTCTTCCATTTGAACGAACCTTAGTAAATAACTGGATCACCACGATGCAGAACTAGTCACGCTAATCATTTATTAAACTTCCGATCTTTCAGTGAAGTACTCACCAAATTCTAAAAATTTGTGGCATAGTGACTGGCACTATAATATATTTTCAGAGAATTCATTTAGCGTAGAATCCCTTATGAAGTGTTGAAACATATGGGGCTACATAGGGGAAGGTAAAGAGAAGGAGTGGTTAGACATAGGGAATGTCAGGAGGAAGGTGACAGATGAGTAAGGATACCGAGGATGAGGGTTGGGCAGATGGGAAGAGTGTTTGATAGAATGGGAGCAGGTTAGTGTGTTAGAAGGTGTCTATTGACCTTACATTTAAACTCCTGGAGATTGTAGCCGTCGGGGAAGCAATCGTTTGGAAGAGAATTCCACAGTCGGGAAGTGCGAGGAAAGAAACTGTTGGAGTAGAAGTTACGGCTGCATTTGATCGGTTTCACTGTAAAAGGGTGGGATCTAGTTGCTAATCTAGTATCTCGTTCAAATTCGTATTTAGGGGGCACCAGTGATCTAAGTTCATCGGAGCAGAAGCCGTGAAAGTATTTATAGAAGAGACATAGGGAAGCCACGTCGCGCCGGTGGGAAAGAGACTGCAGGCGGTCTGCCAAGTCGGTATCTATCACATTACAGACCCTCCTCTGAACCTTATCGAGAAGCCAGAGAAGAACAGCAGGGGCACCGGACCAGATATGGCAGCAGTATTCAATGCAAGGGCGGATGGTAGATTTATAAATATGCAGGATAGATTCAGACGGAAAAAACTTCCGGGCCTTACACAGAGAACCGATTTCACAGCAGCGGATATAGCAATGGATTCGATATAGTCATTCCATTTGAGGTCCGCTGAAAGTGTGAGACCAAGGAGGCGTGTGTTAGGAGGTGTCTATTGACACCTTTATATAATTTTGGTTGGTTAATTTTGTTTAGCGGCATATCAGTAGATCTATATAGATAGAGGATGTGCGTTGTGGTGCAGTGGATATCGGCTCGAAACGAGAAATCGGGGAGCCGAGTTCAAATTCCAGTTGAATTCATTACATTCACTTACGCGCAAATACCCTTAGGAAAGGTATTAATCCGTCTCTTCCTTCCAGTTATGGGTTAAATAATAGGACAGATTGGGTTCTATAGCCTTGGCCGGCAACCAGTCTACCGCAGAAAGCAATGGCAACCTACTGCGGGATAATCTTCTGCCCAGTCAGTCATGTCTCTTTCGAGACATGATCGCCCAAGCGTGTTTCGTGTATGGCACTTAACTGACTGATTGTTGCACACTTTCTTCTAGTGAGTGCAGAACCAGGGATCGAACCGCAGACCGTTGGATTTCAATTCAACGCTCTCCCAGCTGGCTTCTTGCTACGCCTCTTCCTCTTCCTACTCCACTTTCCTCCTTCCACCTTTTCACTGCGTCTCTCTGCGTCAGCTTCACGCCAAGAAATTGACGCCACTGAAAAATCCTCGAGTGAACTTGGTCGGTCAGTTTTATAATCCATTTCTCTACCCATAATCCATTTCCTCGGTCTATAAAAATTCCCCTCGAGGGCCTCCTCTCTTTTTTCCTTTAGAATGAGCTGAAGGTGGATTATTAAGACAGAGGTGCGTATTATTATTATTTTCTTTCTTTGGAACAGATTACTGCTTTGCAAGCCAGACACAAACGAACTCTCTTTTTTCCAGAGCCGCCGCTAGTCGCCCTTTCATGTTCACACTCCCCCTGGTCTCAAGACCACACATGTGGCAAGGCGGACGTGGCCGCTTGTTGCGGGCACTCCTACGAAGGGGGATTGTCTGGATTTCTTCATCTGAGCTCTCAGAAGTGGCATCGGAATTATCGGCAACAGCGTCGGGGTTCGCAGTCGGACCATCAGACTCGCGGGGCGTAGGTCGAATCCACAGTTCGTCATTGGATGATTCACCACTGCCGCTACTTGTCAACGAATTCGTATTCAGGGCGGGCCGAATGTCCCTCACATGGCGTGGAGTACCATCAACCAGCACGGCCTGCTCACTGACGATGCCGGTGATTCGTCCCCTTCGAAAACTGGTGGTGCACCGGCTATTGGGAGGCTTCACCCAGACGGTGTCCCCTAATTCATACGGCCCTCTTGTTCCCCGCCGATCAGGCAGACGCGCGTCAATGCCCTTGATGCGCACTCGGTAGCGATGGATTGCATTGGCGGGTGCGCTCACAGCAGTCACAGCATCCCTCGGTGTTGCATTATATCTATAGACCGCTTCTGCAATAGTGCACGCCTTCCTGGCCGCGGTCCTCTTCACGCTTCGGTGGCACCGCTCTGCTATGCCGTTGCCACTCGGCACATATGCACATCGGTGTCTGAGCCTGATCCCCCACTCGTCTACAAAACGCCTAAATTCTACGCTGCAGAAGGCAGTATCGTTGTCCGTGAGGATCTCTTCAGGCGGCCCCCTTTCGTAAAATATGGATTCCAATTCACGGATGACACTGGAGGAGTCCTGGCGTGCCAACGGGCGCCAGATCGCAAACCTCGTCGGTCCGCAATCTATCAGTGTGAGGAAGTGCTGGCTGCCATAATGGGTTATGTCCATACCCAGTCGGCTCCAAGTCATGTCTGTTCCCAGCCGACCCCTCCGCCATCTCGCTGGGGCGGGGTCGATTGACTGGCATGTTTGGCATTCCTTGACCACCGCTCTCACTGCACTTTTTGACACTGACGGATTGGTCAATTGTACAAAATAGCATGTCCGTCTCACTCCGGGGTGCCCACTGATGTGGTGTATTTCCCTGATTTTGTCTGCCGCCTCCACAGAGGCAGCACATAGTAACGGTACTGGCCCAGCTTCTTTCTTCACGGCATCAATCCATCTCTGAGGCACCCGAGTGAGCCTATCAGCGAGGTTGCAGTTTGAGGTGACAAGTACCACATCCACAGACAGATTGTACTCTGTTACTAGCTTTCTTATGGTCTCCAACCTCCGTCTGATCAGCATCTCGCTGGCCGCCTTGGTGCGCACCCTGGCCTTACCTGTCAGTGTGTTTGATATCCAGTGGTACACGCACAGCGAATCTGTGTTTATGTGTAATTTCTTGACTTTCCACTGGAGTGCCAGGTTAATGCCTTTCGTCACCGCATCGAGCTCTGCCAGGTTGATGTGAGCAGCGTCATTCGTCGGTCGCAGCCAGCAGGCGTCCTCAATCGCAGCTCCGTTCTCCTCAAGCAGCACACCAATCGCCACAGAGCTCGCATCCACCCACACGCTCAATTCGTCTCCCTGCACACACCAGTCTCCCTTTGCGGGGTCATCCTGCTTTACCCTTGCGATGGTCTCCTTCACCATGCGAACCAACAGATCGTCCGTCGTTTCATCATCCCAGTCTTTGGTGACTGCGCTTGCCCTCCTTTTTATGGTGCCTGTTGCTACACGAGTCCATCCACACACTGGTAGGTGCCCCACAAGTTTTCCACACAGGGAGAAGACCACTCGTCTCGTAAAGACTTCGGGTACTTCAGGAACTGCAGTTCCGCGCCCCCACTTCAAAGTCCCCCGCTCCTTTCGAACTTCCAGGCCCAAGACACGGGCGCCATCCTCCAAATGTTCCGGGTCCTTGCAAATCAGGCCAAACTCGGCCAGTTTGGTCCTTACGCGTGATGATGATACAACGTCTTCGTTCACGTATATGTCATCAAGGTACGTCGATGTCCCCTCTTTCATTGTTTCTTGCTGTGACAACACAGCGTTGACTATGGTCTTCATTATTTGGGGTGCCACGTTCAGCCCGAAGCCCAGTCTGGTAAGGCAGTACCTTCTGCCGGCAAACACCACCGTCTGAAACGGCCACATCGTTTCGCTGACCCGGATCTGCAGATACGCTTTTCTTAGATCCAGCAGGGACACATTGGAACCCTGCTGGCGCCATTCTCGTAGCTTGCTGGCGCAAACATCAGCATCTGCCGTAAATGCATCAACATGCGCATTTAGTTCGCGGTAGTCCATCACTGGCCTCACTTTTGCTTTGTTGTGCTGAGTAACCGCCATCAGCGGGATCAAACCTTTGGGAGGTCCAAGTTTCTCATAGGGGTAAGGAATTAACCAGCCATCCTTGATCCATTCACGAAGCTCCTCTTCGTATGCAGGCCTTATTTGGTCGGGCACATGGTACTCGGCTACTTCGTTCCGCAATTTTGCTGGCTGCTGATTTCCCGACCACTTCCATGAGGCGGTCCAAGCCTTCTGGTGCTGGTCAAATTCGACACTAAAGTCTGGCTGGTCGATCCTCAGCGCTGCGCACACTGGGGTCCTCTCTTGAAACTGCACTTCCCCCGTCTGCGTTATGTGAACACCACCTAGGGCTCTGATGGCATCATAGCCTAGAAGCAGGTCAAAGTTCAGTGGTTTTTTGAGCGCTACTAGCGCCTCGACGTTGGCCGAGTTTCCTGTTCTTGTACGGATGTTTATCGCACCCACCCCGCAACATGTCCGCGATTCTCCACTGATGGTGGTTACCCTGACACCCTTCTCCTTCCAAGTGTGGCAGAGGTCTACGAACACTATGGTGCGGGAGCACCCGGAGTCGAGGAGTGCTGAGCACAATGTCTCGTTGACATATACCTGAATGATCGGAAGCGCCTCTAATTTCTGCTTTGGGGAAAGGTCGACGCCGGCACCTTGTCCCCGGCCCCGTTTCCCGCACAATCCCGGGCCATATGTCCGGTTTCATTACACCGGTAGCAGCGAACAGCTGTCGGTCGCCGTCTGCAGTTCCTTGCAATGTGGCCCTGGCCATCGCACCTATAACACACGACCCCACCACGCGGGCTAAGGCCCTGAGACGGTTTATCATCACTCGGTGTGGATTGTGCAGCGGCGATTACCGGATCTCTCAGCTCGGAATTATCCTTCATCACGGTTCTGGCTCGGTCCACCAGGTCATTAAGGGGCAACGAGGTTATGTTTGAGCTCGCCCGCAGGAGCTGTTTTGCTCCGGTTGGGAGCCCCGCCAGAAATTTATATGCCAAGGCCCGCTCGGGCAGCCCACCGAACAACACCGTCAACTTCGTCAGCTCGGCCAAATATACGTCCACAGTTTCGCCAGGATGTAATTGTCTTGCCTCAAATTGCTCCCAGGCAGTGGCGGGGTCGATAGCAAACGCTTTGTATAGGGCTGCCTTGATCCTCTCATAATTCTGTTTTTCCTCAGCACTGAGCTGTTGATACACAGCGAAAGCCCCACCGGACAAACGCAGAGGAATCACATGTTCAATGTTTTTGACACCAGACAAGAGACAATGCAGTTCCACTTTTTCCACCCAGTCAAGTACTGGGGTCGAGCCACTGAACTCTGGAATCAATTTCAGGTCGAACCTGTCCCCCATTACGCCGAAATAGCTTGTTGCACACTTTCTTCTAGTGAGTGCAGAACCAGGGATCGAACCGCAGACCGTTGGATTTCAATTCAACGCTCTCCCAGCTGGCTTCTTGCTACGCCTCTTCCTCTTCCTACTCCACTTTCCTCCTTCCACCTTTTCACTGCGTCTCTCTGCGTCAGCTTCACGCCAAGAAATTGACGCCACTGAAAAATCCTCGAGTGAACTTGGTCGGTCAGTTTTATAATCCATTTCTCTACCCATAATCCATTTCCTCGGTCTATAAAAATTCCCCTCGAGGGCCTCCTCTCTTTTTTCCTTTAGAATGAGCTGAAGGTGGATTATTAAGACAGAGGTGCGTATTATTATTATTTTCTTTCTTTGGAACAGATTACTGCTTTGCAAGCCAGACACAAACGAACTCTCTTTTTTCCAGAGCCGCCGCTAGTCGCCCTTTCATGTTCACACTGATATAGATAGATATGAATACACATCTAAATGGATTAACATCTAGAGAGGTATAAATAAATATATATGAACAGATAGATAGATAGATAGATAGATATGAAGAGCGGTAGATAGATAGATAGATAGATAGATAGATAGATAGATAGATAGATAAGAATATGAATATCTAGATATATAACTAGTTATGAATAAACTGAAACAGGTAGATAGAAATCAATAGAAATATAGCGATAGATGCCGAAAGCGAAATATTTGGATTTTGGTTGGTTGATTTTCTTCAGCCGCATATCCAGCTCAATGATTTACTTAATGGAAATATCTAAATATTTGGATTTTATTTTGTTGAATTTATTCAGCTGCATATCAAACTCCATAGGTTATTTAATGTTGAAAACCAAGCGTGAAAATTCATACTTTTAAAATTAATTCAAGAGAATGACATTATTTCATGATTAAATTATAATTAGCTATATTTCATTATCAAAATAATCTTACAAAATAAAACGAGGAATGAAAACTTGTTCCTCCTCATAAGAAAGGGGATTAATCATAACAAATTGTTTTGGTTTTCTTTTACATTGTTTTGACAATATATGTCATGTTTTCAATTTTACTACAAGGATTTATTGTTGGTATTTTTACTATAAAAGTGTGTTTTTATACTTTTGTGTTTTGATTTGTTTGGAGATTCATTATTATCCTATAACTGGGACCATAACAGATGCTACCACCTCGGGTCAGGGTAGGCCTGGATACAACAGCAGTTAAGAGGTGGTTCCACGCTCCTCAAAACTTTCAAATTCTCGAAGAGAGGCCCTGTTATCGAGGAAACTTGAGCAAACATGTTCATTAATTGTACAGATTATGAAGAAAGATGTAAACATTCGTTTTAATTTTGCATATTCTTATCATAATGGATAAGCGGGTCAGGATAAGGAAGAACCGAGTTCAAATTCCAGTCGTGTTCATTCACTTACGTATTTCTTAGCTTGGGGAAAATGTGCCTCCACTTGTTCCCCCATATAACTTAGCTTAATCTAATTTCTGTTCATAAGATATTACTGCAAATTCGTATTACGTAAATGGTTTTCATGTTCATTTCGAATTCTATTGTAATTCGACAACAAATAATTATCCTCGTCTTACCTAAGTAATTTTAATTTGTTGACACCTCAAACCCGTAGGCTGCCACCCGAAACACAAGGGAAATGGACAATGCACATGTTGATGATTTAATCCCTTGGTAGGCGGGATGATTCCTGGCAAATACACATGTGCATATATGAAAACCGGTTAACGCTATTTCCGAAGTTTAGCTAAGTTTGGTACAAGGCAATATTAATAAATATCAAATAAACACGCCAAGCTGATTAGCTTAAACATTATTTTTGGCGAGGCATATATTTAGCGTATTTTCGTAAAAAATGTCGCATTTTTCTCCTTGTAAAATCACAATTTTTTCCTTTGTAAAATCCCGAAGAACAACAGGCTTTATGTTCTCCGGTCGGTGATTGTGTAAACAACCAGTTTTGAACAAAAACTTTCTGATTCTTACTATTATACATAATACAAAGCGCGGAATCGGAATGACGGAAACCTGAATAAAATATTGTTATTATTATGTTGTCATTTTTCATCATATTTCGATTTCTGCTTTGGTCTCACTACCAACCAAGTCTGCGAGGAGACCTAAGGCAGGTCGTGGTGTGTTGTTATGGCTCCATTTCAGTTTTTTTTTCTCTCTGCCCTAACATCCCTAGCGTTACATAAACAAAGTTCTACTTAATGTGTGGGCTGTACTTAATAAGACAATTTTTAGTATATCTCTTAAGCTAGTTTTTCCAGGGATTCTTTCAATGTGTTGTTTTGTTCAATTTTTTATCATTCCAAGTGAACCTACTATCACTGACACAATTCTTTACATTTTTTCTATTCCAATAACCAGGTTTTTGATATTTTGACAGTTTTTTTTTCAAATTCCTTGGTTGCTATGTTAAAATCCGCTGGACAATCCATATCAATTAATAGACCAGTTTTTTCTTTCTGGTTTTTGACAATAATGTCCGTACTATTTGCTTCAATTTTTCTGTCTGTGTAGATGGTGTAATCCCATAGAATGGTTACATCTTCTATTTCTGTAACCGGTTCTGGGAGATATTCATACCAGTGTTTGTTTACAGATTTTCCATACTGTTTGCACATCGTCCAATGTAAATATTGCTCCACTCTATCGTGGCGATATTTATATTCATTTGGGGGAAGTACAGAACAGCCTGAAATTAGATGGTCTATTGTTTCCTGGTGTTTATCACAAAATCTGCATTTTGAATCCATATTATTATGTATAATATTTACTTGAAAGTTTCTAGTGAAAAGTCTTTGGTCTATTAAATTTATCGACATTGGATTTATTGGCACGTTCTGGATATTTACCATGCAGAGGCTTGTCCTGCCAGCGTTGTTTCATCTGTTCAAGAGCTTTATCTTTGGCTTTCATTTTCATATTTTTTGCCGCAATATTTGGTTCTTGGATTCTGTTTTGCTTTTCTACAGAATCTACTAACTGTAAATTTTGTTTGTATTTACTGTCTTCTTTTATTATCGAATATCTTTTCTTTCTTTCTTCATGTTGCCTTACTAATTGTATCATCCAGTCCTTTGCTGTTTCTGTGTATGTTAGTAAGCCAATAGTTGTTTTCTTGTATGACAATTCTAGCTGAATAAGACCTCTTCCACCTTCTTTACGTGGTATGTATAGACGGTCTCCATCAGCCTTTGGATGATGCATCTTATGCGTAGAAAGAAGCTTTCTTGTTTTAGAATCCATTCGCCTGATGTCCTTTAGAGTCCAGTTTACGATGTTGAAACTATATTGGACGACTGCGATTGCAAGGCTATTAATGGCCATAATTCTGTTCTGAGAATTCAATTTAGTTTTTAATATCAGTTAGCCTTCTATAGTACTCTTTACGCACTATTTCTTTCATTTTTATGGTGAATTTTGTTACCCTCATTTACACCTAGATATTTATAAGCTTCTTCTGGCTTTAATTATTTTATTGTTACAGCAGGGTATAAGCTAATTGTGGATGTTACTTGTAGTGATCCACGTAAATCTGTAGCTTTAGCACATTTATTCAAATTGAATTTCATTCCAATGTCTTCGCTGAAGCATTTTACAGTTTGCAGAAGACCTTCCAGCTCATTATCATTCTTAGCATACAACTTTAAGTCATCCATGTAAAATAGATGGCTTATTTTCTTTTGGCCTATTTTATAACCACATTCTGTCTTATTAAGTTGACTGGTTAGTGCTATTAATGTTATGCAGAATAGTAAGGGAGACAAAGAATCACCTTGAGATATACCTCTTTTGATGAATATTTCATTAGACTTATAGGTTCCATTTATGTGATTGAGGTAAAGGGTTGTTTTCCATATCGACATGCATTGTTTGATAAAATTGATGATGACGGGTGATATCTTGTATATATATATATTCTTTAAAATCCAGAAATGTGGTACGCTATCGAATGCCTTATGATAATCTATCCAGACAGTACTAAAGTTTTTCTTTGTACTGTAGCAGTTTTCCAGGATCATTCTGTTAATAAGCAATTGGTCTTTTCATTCGTAACAGCCACGTTTGCACCCTTTTTGTTCAAGCGGTAACATGTCATTTCTTTCCAAGAATAAATATGTCTGTTTTGTTAAAATAGATGTTAATAGTTTGTATGTTGTCGGAAGGCATGTAATTGGTCTGTAGTTTTTCGGGTTGTTTGTGTCACCATTCTTGGGTAGAAGAAATGTAATTCCTTTGGTCACCCATTCAGGAATTTTAGTGGGATCGTCAACCATTTCTTGAAGTTCTTTGGCTAGTTTTTTATGTGCTGCATTTAAATAATATAGCCAAAAGTTAGGAATTTTATCTATACCTGGGAATTTCCAATTGTGTGCTTTTTTTAGTGCAAATTTAACATCATCTTCTGTAATTCCAGACCATGTCTGTTCGGGTTTATTTTTCATTCGTTCTATCTCTTGCGTAATCCAATGTACTTCCTTGCTAAGTTCTTTAGGGCAAGCCCATATCTTTTCCCAGAACTGTGTGACTTCTTCCATTGGGGGGGGGTACTGTCACTTCAATTCTTTTTTTACCTATTTCCCTGTAAAATCTCTTTGTATCAGTCTGAAAAATCTTGTTTTGTCTGTAAAATCTTGCTCTTTTTTCATAGCATCTTATTCTTTGAGCCTTCAGTTGGATTTTTTGCTTTATTTTTTCTTTATTTGATAAGACTTCATTTTCATTCCTGATGTTATATTTTCTTTCGGCTTTTCTGCTTTTCCTAGTTCTTACATTTATTCCTCTACTCAGTTCATCCAGTACTGATAGTTTGCTTCTAAGTTGTTCGATTTCTTTTTCTATTTTTCTTTTCCAAGGTGGATCTTCACGCCTGCGAGACTGCCTTGTTTTTATTTTGATATGCACTTTTTTGTTGCTGCTGTTGCTGATGCATATATTACTTCGTTAAGATTTGTATGAGGGTCTTCATCCAGTATTGATTTCAGTGCTGCATTGTAGAGTTTAATAGTTCGGAGGTTATGTTTTGTTGGTTGTAATTTTGGGAGCTGTTCACGTTCCTCCATTGTAATATTTTGTATTTGACTTAGATGGTTTTTTATTTCTATCTTGGCTTCCTGTATATTGTTCTTATTTTCCGTCAAATAATTATCTTCGATGTGTTCTGAACTCGTTTTATTTTTGTCTTTTAACTGACTCAGATCACACCTTTCCAGCACTTTTAAACTTACAGCATTATCTTCGCAGTGATTTGCGTGTTTCACGGTTTCTACATTATGACCTGTGGCTTGTTTGATGTTATTACTTTTTATTTCTGATTCCGGTTCCTTTTCATATTTTGTTGATTCGTCTCTTCTTGTTACAATTCTTTTAATTTCATGAATTTCAGCCTCTGTCAGTCGGTTATTACGAATAATGTACCTACGTACATTGGCTAATTTATTTTCGTCAATATACTTTCTATTTGCATGACCAACTTTTTCACGCCAAATGTCATATGTTTGGCGAGTCATGTTTTTTTGAGGTTTGAGTAACGCTTCATGAAATGCAGTCATAACGACTTTGTACTCCTCACGAGACCATTTCATTTTTTCTTTCTTTAAATATACGGTTGTAGATCTAGCTGGTGAATTTTCAGGACCATCATTAGGATTATCCTGGTTGTGGGGACCTGAAGATTCATTCTTTGTGTAGGAGTTTGTTCCTATGGCAGATTTTTCGACCTCAGGTAGGTTCCCCCCTGAAGGACGGGCTCCCTGTTTATCCACTGGAAGAGCCATACTGGACTTTTTATTTCTATTTGTATTTTTCATGTTTTTCCCACGAGTGACGCACGGGTCCAAAAGTCCACCCAAAGTTGCCCGGCACGTTGGGTAACGGTCTTTTACAAACAGGGTCCCGAAGCCTGTAGGGGATTGTTTGTGACCTCATAACGCAGTAGCCATTCACTCCTCGGCACGATTAACACCTTGAGTTGCGGGTTGTTGTTCGGAGTTTTCCTTCTCCTAAATGGGCTGCCAAGCAACATCTGACATAGACGCGATTGGAATTCAAGGAGAAAGACGCTGGTTAAAAAAAAAAAAAAAAAAAAAAAAACCTTTGGCGTAGCAACGGCTCAACGAAACAAAACATCAATACTAGAGTATTTTGTTAAAAAAAAAAAAAATTTTTACGAAATATCGACAGCTAAAGGAAATATAGTACGGATGATTTTATTTAGGTTCATTTAAAGTTATTATTATTATTATTATTATTATTATTTCCTTTGATTCCTGTTGTATACACGTTTCTTTCTGGTCCCTACCGGAGATTTATAGTCTGAAATGGTCTTACCAGAGACCTATGGTCAGAAATGGCATCACTAAGCATTTTTAGGAAAACTAAAACTTAAGATTACACACATTTTACATAGAAAAAGCACTTTGTAAGTTTTGAGGTTGTAATTTTTTGTTTCTTTAGGGCTTTGGCTAACAGGAATCCCTTCAATGAGTTTATTGGAACGTTTTCCAACTAATCCGATGGTTACAACTACAATTAGAATGATTGATATCCTGATGTACCACATTTCTGGAATTCCCACTTGACGATCCTTGTATTGTAATAGTTTTTCATTATTATTATTATTATTATTATTATTATTATTATTATTATATGAACGGAACGCCTACTCAAATACGGGTAACTATTAATAATAACGTTTAAAATGACAAATATCTTTCGGATCAACAATTCCAATCTAATTATTGCCAGATATTGAGCACTTTTATTCATATATATATATATATATATATATATATATATAAAGATTGTTAAATGAACTGATAGAAAGATATGAACATTGATTCTATATGAATATAAATGGATAGCTGGATATTGATAATTACATAAAACGGAACACTGATCTTAAATATATATATATATATATATATATATATATATATATATATATATATATTACAAGAAAATAAAAGAACACGTAAATTAAAAACCCACTTTTCAAGCATTAACTTTTGTAAAGAGTGCTCGATACAGAGTAGAGCGTAATATTGTAATTTTGTTATTACAATTGTTTATAAAGGCATAATATCACTACACATTTCTTTTATTAACTTCAATACGTCTATGCATTTCAAGTATATATATATATATATATATATATATATATATATATAGTAATTTTGTTATTACAATGGATTATCACTACACAAAGATTTTCATGTCTCGGAACAGAACTGTTAGTCTTCAGATGATATGTTAAAATAATATCAAAATTAAGTTGTATTTTAATATATCACCCGAAGAGGAACAGTTCTGTTGCGAAACATGAAAGTCTTTGTGTAGTGATAATCCATTGTAATAAAAAAATTACTATATATATATATATATATATATACTTCAAATGCATAAACGTATTAGAGTTAATAAAAGAAATGTATTTTGAAATATATAGCCAGGAGTGTTAAATTGTTTGACAAGCATATTAAGTTAATCAAGACATTTATAAAAAAAAAAAAATGAACGGAGACAAGAAAATGGGTTGCTTGACACATGAAGAAGTGAGAACTATACACGCGAATCTGTCATTCAATCTCTGTCGCCAGTGCCGGTCTTGACAATGAGCCTATCAGCAATCTAGATGCAAATACATATCCGCATTTCGTTGTCTTAGTCACAAAAGGATCACATTTTAGCCCAACAGCGAGGATTAGGCTCAGAGACCTTTTATCTCTTGCCCTCGAATAGAAGCTGAACATCTGGGCGGGCGGGTTTAAGCAACACATGGTTAGTTATTGCAACTACCCACACACCTGTGTGAGGTGTGTGTGTGTGTGTGTGTGTGTGTGTGTGTGTGTGCGTGCGTGCGCGCATGTGTGTGTGTTTTTAAAGAAAATCAAATTAACTCAATGTAAAATCTAAAATACACAGCAATATACAATATACCTATAGTTTAAAACCGAGAAAATGTAAGAAGCTTTAACTCAAGAATACAACAAAACTAAGTAAAAACGTATATATATATATATATATATATATATATATAAAGATAGATAGATAGATAGATAGATAGATATAATGACGTGAAATATACATATAAGAGTGAACATATGTCCAGTATTATTATTCAGGTGTTAATAAAACAATACTCAATGTATAATCAGTGCTCTCTAATATAAGCATTTTAGTAAAAATACATGTTATCCTACTTCTATGACACGACTCGGAATTTCATGCATTATACAATCATCAGATGCATATTTCAAACTATCAAAACCAAATTACCAAAGTTTCGGGAGAATGTTTCAGCATATTTTTGTGAAATATATATTTTTGATAGTTTCGTATATATATATATATATATATATATATATATATAGTCATTTTTTCGCTCAGGATTGAAACCGTATCATATATATATATATATATATATATATATATATATATGATACGGTCCAGAAGCAAGTGGATGTGTTTGGACACACTGATGAGCTGTGATACAGCGAAACAGGCTTGTATGTGGATGACTAATATATATATATATATATATCCGCAGACAGATCTGTTTCGCTGTATAACAGCTCATCAGTACGCTTAGACTCCGATTGCTTTTTAACACAGGATTGAAACCCGAGTGAATTGGCGTCAGTCGGCGATTCTACCTCTGGGCTACGAGTGTTCGGTAGAAGATTGCAGACTTTTTAGCGCGTATATCATTATACCCGCCCAATAGCCAGAGTTCTCTAATTCATTATTGAATGAGCGATGCGATATATATATAATCAAGAAAATATATTTAAGTTTCCTTGCATGTATGCCTGTATTGTGCGTACACATATAATTTCTTATATTTTTATATAAATAACTATGTATTTATATGTATAGAGTTGTGTGTGTGTGTGTGAATCAAGATATATATAGCATGAATAAAGACAATATACAAAAAATAAATAAAAGGGAGTGAGTTTATCTAATAAATGCAAGTATTTTATTTTGCAACAAGAATACTTAAGAATAGAATTTTTTTTTCAATTATAATTTTAAGAACCCTTATAAATAACTATAGAGGACATGAAGTGACACAATTCAATATCATAAACGAAATTGAGTCAGTGATATTTTGAAATAGAATGTTTTTTTAATTTACAAACACTGATAAATATACACCGTACTAAATGCAAAGTAACATAAATGATGAGGCATGTTAAGTAATGTAATTTAGTGTTTAATAAACGACAATATAAAAAAAGATGCTTTTTATAATATATCTTTCACTTATATCATTTTAGTTTGAGATTAATGTTGTGTTATATTTCATATTATTATTATTATTTCATATTATTTATGTATTTTATATATATTTATATATTTTAAATAATAGAATATTTTGAATTTAACCATTTTTTTAAAAATTCTTTAAAAATTTTATTGTCATGTATGCTGTCATTAAAAAGGCGTTTTGATTTTCCTAAAACTAAAATACTGTTTTATATTTTATCTTTGTCAAATATATTATATTTGCCATCATAAAGTCCACCAGAGAATGAATAAGGAGTGAGAATGATATATCCACCGACTTGCAATTGCCACTCAATTTTCGGGAGTGTTCATGTATTTACTTCTTTTTACTGATGTATCGATTGATCAGTCAATTCGAATTACAGTTGAATTCCTTGCATTCATTTACACACAAAATACCCTTGGGAAAGGTATTAATCCGTCTCTTGCCTCCAGTTATGGGTTTAAGAACAGGAAAGATTGTGTTCTATAGCCTTGGCTGATAACCAATCTACTGCAGAAAGTAATGGCAATCTATTGCGGGATAATCTTCTTCCCAGTCAGTCATCTCTCTTTCAGTGTCTACTTGGCAGAAGATCATAGGACTGGATTCCTTTCCAATAGATGAACAGCATGAATTACGTAGAATGAAGACCTGCATTTGACGTGACAAAACTTGGCTGATGTTGCAAAAAAGAGAGTGAAGAAAAAAACGGACTAGTTACAGGTGTCAGAGAAAGGCCAAGAAAAAGATGGAAACACAGGTGTGAAGACAGTTGAGAAGGTAGAGAGAAAGGAAAAGAACAAGATATAAAGCGTGATGTAGAAAGAATTGGAGTCAAGTGGATGAGAGATGGGGTTTGACATTGCATTTAAATTCCTGGCGGTTGTAGCCGTCAGGTAAGCATGTATATGGAAGAGAGTTTCACAAGCGGGAAGTGCGAGAGAAAAAGCTGCTGGAGTGGAATTGTAGGATGTATTTGGTTGATCTTACTGTAAATGGGTGGGACATTGTTGCCAGTCTGGTTGCACGAGTAAATTCTTCTGGAGAGGGCACCAGTGATTTAAGTTCGTCGGTGCAGAAGCCATAAAAATATTTGTAGAATAGACAGAGGGAAGCCACATATCGCCGGTGAGAAAGTAGCTGGAGTCGAGCTGCCAAGTCAGGACCTATGACATTACAGATTCTCCTTTGGAGCCTGTCGAAAACACTGAGATGGGCGCCAGACCATATATGACAGCAGTATTCTATGCACGGATGGATGGCTGATTTGTATATATGCAAGATGGATTCAGGCGTAAAAAAACTTCCTGGCCCGACACATTGACCCAACCTTCCTAGCAGTGGATTTAGCTATTGACTCAATGTAATGATTCCGCTTGAGGTCGGAGGATATGGTAGGAGAGGCAGTATATTGCTTTCTGGGAGACTCGCTAGATCCATGCTTATGGTGGGGGAGAAGTTGCCTTTGATTGTTGACAGTTGCAAGAAATCTTTGCCATTACACCAATAAAAAAGTATCAAGTGTCTAAAACGCTGCTCATAATCTTCCATTTTCATTAGGATTCATAATTGACATGAATAATGTAAATTTAAACTTTCTTTCTCAAGAGATAATATCAAGTATGCTTCAATAAATGTAACGATATTAGACTCTGTCAATAAATTTGACGTGTTTTAACATGCTCGAATACGAACGACTAAAAATTTGCATGAACTTTCAGGGCAACACAATAAATACATTTCAGTTGGCTTGACGTAACCGTAAGTTCTATGTTAATAGTTTCTTTGCTCGTACTTCTCACATGTAGGACTCACTTTTAACTTCATACTTTCCAGCCAAATTTAATCTTAAAAACTTAAATTCCATGTCAGTCGCTTTCAACTGTCTCCCTGATATTGACCTTTTGTTTTTTTTCTAATTCTTCCATACCCACCAATTTCTTGTGTATTGCTTGGGGTGAAATCGATTAAACATAATGACACACACACACACACACACACACACACACACACACACGTAGATTTTCCGTAAAAAAACGACATTTTTGGCATCTTCAAAAACATTTTTGGCATCTTCATAAGAATAACAGAGCGGCTTAGAGAGGCCATCGATCGGAACAAGTCATAATCGGACGGGGCAATGTCTGGTGAATACGGCGAGTGAGGTTATACTTCCCATTTAAGCCTTTCCAAATAGGTTTTCACCCATTTTGCAACGTCGTCATTTGTTGTCATTTTGCAAAACCACTATGCCCTGTCTCGTCTCGTATAGCGGCCATTTTTCTTCAATGCTCGGCTCAGAGGCATCAATTCTAGTCAATAGCGATCTTTCGAAAAGGTTTCGGTAGATTTGAGCAGCGCATAATAAACTGCACCCAACTGATCCCACCAGATGCAGAGCAGAATCTCCGAACCATCGATATTCGGCTTTGCCGCTAATGTTGTTGCATGGCCAGGCTTACGTCGCGATCTTCTACGATTAGGGTTATCCACTTTTCATCGCTGGTCACGATACGATGCAAAAAAACTGTTACTTTTCTCCAGTTGAAACAGATATTCACACGTGACAAGGCGCCGTTCGACGTCTCTCGGCTTCAACTCGTACGGCACACTTGTTTTTGAATAATTCATAATACTTTCGAAACTGTTGTGTAATCAACTCCTAATGATTTGCAAGATCAGCTTTCGCCCGACATAAGTCTTTATGAATGAATACCTCCAACTCTTTGTCTTCAAACTTTTTTGGTGCGCTAAAACCTTCTTTCTCTTCAATAATATTGATTATATTTGAAGAGTCTAAACCAACCACTGCATGCCGTTTCCGAAAGAGCATTATCACTGTAACTCTCAAGAAGAAATCTTTGTGTTTTAGCTGTAGATTTATTTTGAATAAAGTAGTGCAGTAACATTCCCCACAAATAAACATTTTTGGGCACAAATTTCGACATGCTTAACGCTATTACAAGCAAAGTATTTTACATCTCGGCAAAATTACTTGCACTGAATTTTAAGCTTGCTTATAGGATTTTCTTATAGATGTGTAATCATCTAAAACTAGACACACGCAGTTCAGGGAACACCATCTGTTGGAAAAGAGTGAGAAATTAATCACGGTCCTAATATATAGTTATATCTAGGATTGCCTACATCCGATTTTTAATAAAATGTATCTTAAGATCATTGTCATTAAGACAAACTTAAATATAAATTAAATATAAATTAAAAATATTAAAACCTTCAAATATTTTCGTTATGTTCTCACATTCTTACAAATCGTAAACGACACTCGATATTGACTAAATTTACTTATGTACAGCATGCAGTCAAATGGAAAAAATTTCGTGTTACACAAAACATACAAATGAGAAAAGTCTACAATTAACAGGGAAATCAGCTTTTAATATTCTGGTTTGGTTTGTTTTGGTTTACGGTATAACAACCCCTTGGGGTCATTTACTGCCGAAGCATTAGTTCTTTCAAAAACGTATTTTTGTTGGTAACATTTTTCTTTCAAAACCGTATTTTTATTGGTAACATTTTTCCTTCAAAAATGGTTTGTTGGTAATGTTTTCCTTCAAAAATATTTTCTTGGTAATATTTTTATTCAAAATTTTTATGTATATATTTCATAAAAGCCTGTTTCTATATTTTCATAGTGTGTTGACCCCCGTTTGGCAGGTTAACTATTTACCCATAGCTGGGACCCTAGCACATGCTACCACTCCGGGTCAGAGTGGACTTGGGAACAACAGCAATTAAGAGGTGGTTCCATGTTCCTCATAACCTCCCAATCAGAGGCCTTGCTGCCGAATGCAGTTTACCGTCATGCCCAGGACCGTTGAAATTCTGATTATTAACTTCGTCTTATGCAAAAACAAGTTCAGTAGAAACAGGTTTCATATGGTATTTAATTTGCATAGGTTAGTACAACGGAAAACAAGAAATACTGAGAATACAGTCAGAGTATAGTTAGAGTATTACTAGTCTTGACAAGAAGAGCTTATTAACCACTCTGATCCAAGGAAACCTTGCAATGTATCCCCATGTGCATATTTAGATCAGTGTCATATCTATGTGCTTATCTGTGATAAAATAATGAATGTGACAAAGAAAGAAAGAAAGAAAGAAATTATCTGAGGTAGCAGGGAAAACTTGTACTTGGACAGAGTTGGGGGTGAGGCCCAGAATCCTGTTCACAAGGTGTCCCGTTAATCCTCTCAGTTGAGTGTCTGTTGCAGTGCATCTAACAGGGACTCTACGGATATGTCATTTACATAACACGGGTTTAGTTCAAGTACTAAAAGTTTACGTCGGTAAGTTAGTCTCTGTGATTTACTACTGTTATTTGTCGATTTCTCCTTTGCATAATTCCACATAATGCATAAGCACACATACCGCATACATACATATAGACACGCACACATATACGATGTTTCATGGTGTGTATGAATATTTATATATCTGACAGTACATCTCTGGGTTTAATTTATTTTATTGTTCATCAATCTCTTGGGTTGTATATCATTTAAAGTTTGCTTTAAGAACAATTTGGTACAAGCGTTTAACTTATATATGAGGCAAGAGAATAGTTGTCTGTAACTTACAAATCAGTTTATCACGGAAAAATCTAAATGGCATACATGAATAGTGGAATCGATTGTGTGCGTCTAGGAAAGTAGAGTGAAATTGTTGTGTAGAGGAATTGAAAAATGAAGACATTCCATATTTTGACGGAATTTGTAGGGATATATATATATATGTACAGAAATGGAGGTTAAGATAAATATACTAGCATAGATAGATATGAAAAGATCAAAATAGATAGATAGATAGATATGAAAAGCTTAAAATAGATAGACAGATAGATAGATATGAAAAGATAAAAATAGATAGATAGATAGATAGATAGATATATAGATAGATAGATATGAACTGACACAGATAGATAGATAGATAGATAGATAGATAGATAGATATGAACACACATAGATAGATAGATAGATAGATAGATAGATAGATATGAACACACATAGATAGATAGATAGATAGATAGATAGATAGATATGAACACACATAGATAGATAGATAGATAGATAGATAGATAGATAGATAGATAGATATGAACACACATAGATAGATAGATAGATAGATAGATAGATAGATAGATAGATAGATCTGGTGTTAGAGAATGACGTGCGTGCAAAGGTTTTAGTAAAAAATACAGTTTTACTTATATGTTTTGTTTAACTATTCATTACGCACATTTATTATTAAAACATGTTTAGCCGAGATTCTATATCTCATAATATGAAAGAGTTTAAACATTTTTTCATAAATACTCTCAGTAACAGTTTATTTTTTCGATCTATTTTTTAATCGCAATATATTACATACATACATATATACATATATATATACATACATATATATATATATATATATATATATATATATATGTGTGTGTGTGTGTGTGTGTGTGTGTGTGTGTGTGTGTGTGTGTGTGTATTCCAGCGCATATCCATTAATTACTGGTCTAGTATTATGCAGTGAAAATTCTAGATGGATGTAATAGGATAAAGGAATTAATCCTATTTGACAGAACGAGTAAATGAATGAATGGACAAAATAAAGAAAGAAATGATGCACTCTATAAGATAGATAGATAGATAGATAGATAGATAGATAGATAGATAGATAATGAAAAGAGATAGATAGATAGATAGATAGATAATGAAAAGAGATAGATAGATAGATAGATATATAATGAAAAGAGATAGATAGATAGATAGATAGATAGATAGATAGATAGATAATGAAAAGAGATAGATAGATAGATAGATAGATAGATAATGAAAAGAGATAGATAGATAGATAGATAGATAATGAAAAGAGATAGATAGATAGATAGATAGATAGATAATGAAAAGAGATAGATAGATAGATAGATAGATAGATAGATAGATAGATAATGAAAAGAGATAGATAGATAGATAGATAGATAATGAAAAGAGATAGATAGATAGATAGATAGATAGATAGATAATGAAAAGAGATAGATAGATAGATAGATAGATAGATAGATAGATAGATAATGAAAAGAGATAGATAGATAGATAGATAATGAAAAGAGATAGATAGATAGATAGATAATGAAAAGAGATAGATAGATAGATAGATAATGAAAAGAGATAGATAGATAGATAGATAGATAGATAGATAGATAGATAATGAAAAGAGATAGATAGATAGATAGATAGATAATGAAAATAGATAGATAGATAGATAGATAGATAGATAGATAGATAGATAGATAGATAGATAGATAATGAAAATTATCTATTAAGTTATTTCGCTACCCAGGTTTCTACCATGAGAGATGTCTTCAGGCGATTTTTATAACTGATTTTACCTTTTACCGTTTTTCTTTTTAAGAACGCTCTTGTAACGGTGTTTTACGTGGCAAGGAATTTATGAACGCGCATTGTTTAAATTAAAACGAATTATGACATTTTCATCCATGGTTGTACGAACCTAAGAGGTATTTCTTAGTGTGGATGCATTTAGTCATAATTTCTGTTCTTTCATTTAACAGTTCGTCTTTATTTGGGTAGGTCATAATTTCTATTTTTTCTTCTTGGCACAGTCTACATATTTGTCCACCGTTGTAAGATTTGGCTGTTTTTACAATGCTACACGTTATATCTGGGTTTTTTTCCATATTTTGATTTCAATTTCCAGACGTTTTTTTGCATTGCTTTTTAATTTTTCTATTTTAAATGTACATCTGTGGTTGGACCAACTGGTCTTAAAGGTGTTTTTGATTGAGCCTAAATATATATATATATATATATATAGATAGATAGATAGATAGATAGATAGATAAATCTATCATTATAAAATGATGTTTTTAACTGAGTTTGCTGTATTTTATACTCCAATTTTACTTACTGGGAAATCTCTCTCTCTCTCTCTCTCTCACTCTCTCTCTCTGTCTAAATGCCATCAATGCCATGTCAGGGTAGAATATCCTGCTCTTAGCGCATGTACTGTAAGATATTCTCTGACTAAATATCAAGTTGCATCAAGGCCGCACACCCAGTTTTACATGCATACATATAATCACCTTTGCTATGGACAGTAAAATCAGAATTTTATCAGCGGTGACATACCAATTATAGTTTAGACATTACAGAATTCTACTCTGATGCTACCCCAAGTCTGAGATTCACTACTAACAGCGCAACTAATAGTTTCTTACAGAATGTCTCACTGTCTATTGGAATGACGGTGTTAATCCCAATCTAGAACAATAATCGTGGTTACTTAAATTTCAACCAATTATTTATTTTAATCAATTTTTCTCCAAGCAAAGCAATAATGTCAAAAGACGTAAGTGGCTTCTTCTTCTTCTATGTGCCCTGTCTCTTCAGGACGTAGGTGACAATGGCTTTCCACGTTTCCCTATCCCTGGTGGCCCTGACCACACCTTCTCCTGTTACACCATGCAACCCTCGTTCCGTCATCCACCAGATTAGGTCCTTCAAATATGTTATCAGTTGCTTTCTCTTTTTCCATCTATCTGGCCTGTTAGTATCAGGTTCTCCAGGTCCTCCTTCCTCATTGCATGTCCCAGGAACTTCAGCTGTCTCTTCCTGATGCTCAGCATTAATTTCCTTTTTGTTTCCATAATTTCCAAGACCTCATCATTGCTCACAAGCTCGAGCAATAATATCCACAGCATCCTTCTGTAGAAGCACATTTCAATTGCTTCAAGTTTTTCCTTCATCTTTGATGGTCTTGTCTAGCATTCACTGCCATATTGATGAACGGACATCACGTAACACTCTAGTACTCTCTTCCTAGTTTCTAGCTAAATGTTACTGGGAGTAAAAGAGAATTTTTTTTATAATCGCATAGCCCCAAGCAAGACCACTGGTGCGAAGGGAGTTAAATAGGAGGAAAGTTATGAGAAAGAGTGACAGGTTTTAGGGGATCAAGTGGGTAAGAGAAGAATGGAAATCCTGATGAGAGTGGAGTGAATGGAGAAAGGAGCATGAGAGAGACGGAATGCAAGTCAGTGAGATAGAAGATGACTTTTGATTTTACGTTTACATTCTTGGAGATTGTAACTGTCGGGGAAGCAAGTCAAATGGAAGTGCAAGAAAAGAAGCTGATGGAGTAGAATTTGCGTTTACATTTTATTGGTTTTACAGTAAAAGTGGGGGCTTAGTTGTTAAACTTGTGTTTCGAGTAAATTCATACATAGGGGGTACCAGTGGGCTAAGTTCATCGGAGGCGGAACCGTAAACCCTATCCTAAAGGGAAACAAATCATAAACTTCTAACCCTGTTCAAAGGTACGAGAAGAACAGACGACTATTTTAATAAATATGGATTCAGATTATTTTGTACCTTAAACGACTTTCCTTTACAAGGGGAGGTGGTTCGGACTTTATCCTGAAACTGCTATAATTGCATTTTTTTTCAGTTCTTACGATAAGGCGGAAGTAGGAAATATCTTTTAAACACTTTAAAAGTCTAAAACTATACTGAAATGCTCTGGTATTTCAGAACATTTCCTTAGCAAAATGCTTAATTCGACTGAGGAAAGTTTACCTTTAACGGGAATAAAAGTAGTGATGCCACTTGTTCCCAAGCTGTCAACCACCTAGGCACTGACGAGGCTCGATGTTGCTTTGGTGATCGTAAGGGAATAAGTATTTACAACATGAGGTGAGCTTAAGCAATATTTTTGAGCATACATTATATATATATATATATATATATATATATATATTTTTTTCTCTCTTCATTTTTTCCTGTTGTTTATCTTTCTACCATTAATCAATCGTCTACTTTTTCTTTATCCTTGCTTTTTTCTATTCTTTGGGGTGCTTTTTGAATGAGCGAGGAATTTTTATAGTAAATAACCGTTAAAATGTCTATTCTAAATATGGACATGTGAGCGTCTGTGTAAAATAATTTTTTGGTGGCGATATTTTGAGGATCAACTGTTGTACTATATGGGTCTGACGAACCGCAATAGTAGCATCATTATGCAGTGAAATATGTATTACCTATTGAAATTGTAGTCAATCAAAAATCTTTTCTAAATTATATATATATATATATATATCATGACCGTATGTAAACAAATTACAGGTGATTATATCTCTTATTTGGTATATATATATATATATATATATATATATATATATATATATATACTGTAAAATATAAGAGACAGTGAATGTCTATTATGTTTAATCACGAGCCGTTCTAAATATCGTAATTTGGCTTTAATTTCAGGTGAAAATAAAGACAAAAATTCTCCAACATTTGGAAAATTTTTGTTAAGTTGGTTCTAAGCTTTCGGCTCACATGAACCATCTACAGAGAGCCATCTATATTAAATCCAAACAACCCACACTTAATAAAATCACGTTTAAATCTGGTCATAATACATTACATTGCATTTAAATGTATAGTTCTGTTAACATTTCGAGATCTCATGCGGTGTGACGTCATAGAACCGCATTACAAATTTACGAACTGCATTTGCTATTTTTGGTAACTGTTATCGTTGCTTAGCAAAGTTTTATGTCAACACATAATAAAACCGATTTTGATGGTGGATATTTTTAGGTTAACATTCTTGAAGATGGCTCATATGAGCCGAAAGCTTAGAACCAACCTAATAAAAAATTATCCAAATGTTGGAGAATTTTTGTCTTTATTTTCACCTGAAATTAAAGGCAAAATACGATGTTTAGAAAGGCTCATGATTAAACATAAAAGACATTCATTGTCTCTTCTATTTAAAAGTATATGTTTAGAAAATTATCTGCTGCCTCGATACACTATATATATATGTATGTATATATATATATATATATTCACACACAGACAGACACATGCCTTATTGTCAAAATTGTAATATCGGCTACCAAGAAAAGTTCCCGGCTTAAGGAAAACAAAAAAATCCGATGAAATGTCGAAATATTAGAATGTTTTCTATTATTGTTACTCCCTTCTTTTTTTAATAACTTCTGGGACAGGCCGATAAATTTTCTTTCCTTGGTTCATTTAGAAATGGCAGTTTTTCTTGGATAGTTTCGTAAATTGCTGTCGAAGAGAAATGGACGCCTAATTTAATTTTGCGTATTTCTGAAGCCCCTAAATGACGAAGAGAATTGTTTTGTACGAAAAACGGCAGGAGAGGCAAAAAATCGAAATCTAGACAATGCAACACGATTTGTCCACGGACAATTTAACGTTGAAGAAGTTCGACTTCATTTAAAAAGAAAAAAAAACACCAACAAGGGAAAACAGACAGAAAGGCTGAAAAGAAATGATCGGTCACTTTCATATATATATATATATATATATATATATATATATATATATATATATATAACGGAAAAGTTATGAAAAAAATCTAATAAGACACACATAAAACTAAAAGACCTGAATAGTTCCTATATAAACATATTATTCTAAAAAAAGAAAAGAAAGAAATATTCCATATATATTTTCGCGTGAGACCGTGTGGTTAGAGCATCGATTTTTGATCATGTGGCCGGGTGAAGAAGTCCTGCCAAATATATCTCTTATTTGGTATATATATAGATAGATAGATAGATAGATAGATAGATAGATAGATAGATAGATAGATAGATCACACAGACAGTCACATGCCTTATTGTCAACACTGTAATATCGACTACTAAAAAAGTTCTCGTCTGAAGAAAAACAGAAAAATTGGTTGAAATGTCGACATATCAGAATACGTTCTATCATTGTTGCTCTTTATATGTGTGTCGGTGAAGTTAGAACGTCGATTTTTGATTATGTGGCCGAGTGTTAGTGAGGTGAATTCTTCTTGGTCCTATCATCTCAGGAAAGCATTTTTCAGTGCCGTTGGGACGTGCACGAGCGTTCGGAACACACACACACACACACACACACACACACACACACACACACACATATATATATATATTTATATTATTATTATTACGTTGCTATTATTATTATTATTATTATTAGGACAGAAGATGTGAAAATCTGATCGAAAGGCTTCGATTGATGTGAATCCAATTCTTAATTGCTCCTGTTCTTAGGTTCATCCTGATAGATAGATAGATAGATAGATAGATAGATAGATATGAACAGACTGGGATAGATAGATAGATAGATAGATAGATAGATAGATAGATATTTCTGATCAGAGTACAATTAAACAACATTTTTTCAGAAAAAACATAATCATGTAGGTAATATCAGACAGATTTTAGTCAATAATACAATAATCCTCACTCATACACACAGTAAAATAAACCCTCAGATATTGGAAGCCATCTGCATTAAATCCAAACAACCCACACTTAATAAAATCACGTTTAAATCTGGTCATAACACATTACATTGCATCTAAATATATGGTTCTGTTAACATTTCGAGCTCTCACGTGGTGTGACGTCATAGAACCGCATTACAAATTTACGAACTGCGTTTGCTATTTTTGATAACTGTTATTTTTGCTTAGCAACGTTTTATATCAACACAAGATAAAATCGTCGCTGATAATGGATGTTTTTATGTTAACGTTTTTGTATCCTCTCTGAAGATGGCTCATGCGAGCCGAAAGCTTAGAGCCAACTTAATAAAAATCTATCCAAATGTTAGAGAATTTTGTCTTTATTTTCACTTGAAATTAAAGCAAAAATACGATGTTTAGGACGGCTCATCATTAAACATAATAAACATTCATTGTCTCTTATATTTAACAGTATATGTTTAGAAAATTATCTGCTGCTTCGATACACGATATATATATATATATATATATGTGTGTGTGTGTGTGTGTGTGTGTGTGTGTGTGTGTGTGTATATATATATATATACACACTACCGACCATAAGTTTGGGACCACCCAAATTTTTAGCAGAATCAAATTCGCCGAGTTTGTATTTTTTGTTATTCTTATGCAGAGGTCAAGTAAAAAAAAGTCTTCTGTTCAACGTTAAAGTAAACATTTACTCAGTTTGCTACTTGACTCCTCTTATTATGATTACGTTTTAACCGAAAATTCAGATTTATTCATATATTATAATTACGGTATAATTTATTTTTGTAAACCATATTACTACGGTATAAATGGCAAGAAAGAAACAGATTAGCATTGAAAAAAGAGCTCAGGTTGAAATTCTTTCGAAAAAAGGATATTCTGAACGTGTTATCACTAAAACATTAAGCGTATCCAAAAATGACGTGCATTATTGCCTGCAACGACTTCGTGAAACTGAGTTAAATGTTGACAGAAAAAAAATTGGTAGGCCCAGAGTAACATCTATTGTAGAGGATAGGCACTTGACCATATCTAGCAAGAGGAATAGAAGAAAAACCGCTGCGGAATTAACAACTGAAATTAATTCTAATCGGCGATATCCAGTATTTGTTACTACTGTTAAGAGATGACTTTATCCTGCTGGGCTTGAAGGCTGTGTAGCAGTCAAGAAAACACCATTAAAGAAGGAGAATAAGGAATGAAATTGATCGTACAGTTCAAAACGAACTTCCTAAAAATGAACAAATGTTATTTAAATGCTTGCAGGATACTTGGAAATCACTTTCACCGACTTATTTTTTTATAAGTTATTAGAAAGAATGCCAAGGATTTGCTTTGCAGTAATAAAGGCTCGTGGTGCTTTCTTTGATGAAAAGAAAATATGAATTAACTTTAATTGAATTTGAAATTATGTTAATTTTGGTTTTAATTATTAAACAATTGTGAGCAACAATGAAATATATCTATATTTATTCTTCTAAGCCATAAAATATGTTATTTCTTTCTTTTAGAGAATAAATCTAAGTGGTCCCAAACTTATGGTCGGTAGTTGACTTATGGTCGGTAGTTCATATATATATATATATATATATATATATATATATAATAAAGCAATATTACAGCAATGTATTTGTTTTTTTAAATTACCAACAATATATTTTGGGGAAACATTATCAGTAATACATTTTTTAAAAATAAATTTACTAATGCTCCAATTAACGTAAATTTCTCTATTAAATGCCCATTAGGAGTTTATATTCTATAAACAAACAGAAAAATATATTTCTTTGATCGTATTAGCATCGTTCTCGGTCGGTTCTCGTGTACTTGTATCGACCAATTCTATAATGCAACGACTTGATCACGATGGTATGACTTTTGCGCAAGCCAAACAATGAATATGAGCGCGGTTGGTATGTGGGTATGTATTTCGCTTTGTTAATAGAAGTATCAATACAGATGACAAGCCCCATTTCAAGCGCGTCTTACGGAATTACGTAACTAATAGTTATATCGATATAGATAGCGTTTCGTTACTGAAAAGCATTACCTAGCCAAAGGTTAAAGACTAATCACTCTGTCGTCATAAGTTTGACTTACCTACAATTCGCAAGTTCAGTCCATGGCATTTTAATTCTGCAGGAGAGTTCCAGTACATACTCGCACGGCAAAGACAATTTATATCAAATCCACTCAACGAATTCTATATATATTCAATATGATCGAGATTATTCGAGAATTCGATCTAGCAATAAAAATTCGACATCTATTTACGAAAATAAAACCATATTAAGTTAACATCTTCAACTAGATCAGCATCTGGGTCCCATAATTTTACGATAGATATAGTTAAACGTAACCATCTCTTCTACTCTAACAGTTTCTTTTCTCGCATTTTACGCCTGTGGAACACCTTTTATGTATTTGCTTCCCTGATAGCTAAAATTTCCAAAGATTTAAGTGCAACATCATTTGCTATCTTCTATCCTCTTGAATTCTATCCATCTTTTACTTTTTCTTCAATACCCCCATACCCTGTTTTTTTTATTTCTATACGACCCTGCGCACTAGTCCCGGTTACGCCTTGCTTGAGGTGAAATGATAAAACAAATGAAAAAGGTATCTTATAAAACTTCGTATTTTATAAAATTAGTACAAAATTGTGTTAGCTAATTTGACACGTATTCTCCATACGCCAAGTAATTAATCGTCGGACCTTTTTTCTTAAGGAAATAATCATTTCTCGAAAGTGGTCCAAGTTACGGTTTTGCCCCCGCCTGACAAACCGGGGCAGCTGCGAATTTCTTCTTTACTTTCTAACCCTACACCTGGAGCCCCATTTAATCTCATGTATATCGCGAAGCAATGATCCCCAAAATTTCAATAAAAATATTTTTAATATGTCTTCACAATCATATCTCCTGTATAATTATTCTCATATCGTCAGTCAGTTAAGTGCCATACGTGATACATGCTTTGGGCGATCATGTCTTGAAAGAGGCATGACTGACTGGGCAGAAGATTATCCCGCAGTAGGTTGCCATTGCTTTCTGCGGTAGACTGGTTGCCGACCAAGGCTATAGAATATAATCTGTCCTGTTATTTAACCCATAACTGGAAGGAATAGACGGATTAATACCTTTCCCAAGGGTATTTGCGCGTAAGTGAAGGCAATGAATTCAGCTGGAATTCGAACTCGGCACCCCGATTTCTAGTTCCGAGCCGATATCCACTGCACCACAAAAAATGGTACATATACGTAAAGCCGTGTACTCACCTGCGATTACAGACAAAAACTACATTCATTTGTCGTCATGATAAAAAAGAAATATCTGTCATCGACGACATAAGAAAGAAACAAACATAAAAAAGGGAAAGGAAGAAAGAAACATTGAGAAGATGTAAAAGAAAAAAAAACGCAACATTCAAGAAAGGAACAAAGAAAGAATCCAAGAACTTTATGAACCAAAGAAATAAAGTAAAGAAAGAAAGAAAGAAAGATCACGATAACAAGAAAAAAAAGGAACAAAAAAGAAAGTAAATAGAAAGCAAGCAAGAAAGAAAGAAAGAAAGAAAGAAAGAAAGAAAGAAAGAGAGTGAGTGACAAAAAAGAACACGATAAAAACAAAAAAAGAACAAATGAAAGAAAGTAAACAGAAAAAACAAAAGAAAAAAGAGAGAGAGAAAGAAAGAACACGATAAAAAGAAAAAGAAGGAACAAAAAAGAAAGAGAAAGAAGAGAACAAGATAGAAAGAAAGTAAGAATGAACGAACGAAAGAAAGAAAAACAGAAAGTATATAAAAACAGAATAAAGCAAGAATGGAACAAAAAAAAGAAAGCAAGAAAGAAAGAAAAAAGAAAAAGAAAGAAAGAACACGATAAGGATAAAAAAGAAAGTAAATAGATAGAAAGAAAGAAAGACAGAAAGTGAGAGAGAAAGAACACGATAAAAAGAAAACAGAAGGAACAAAAAAGAAAGTAAATAAAAAGAAAGGAAGAAATAAAGAAAGAAGAGAACAAGATAGAAAGAAAGCAAGAATGAACGAACGAAAGAAAGAAAAACAGAAAGTAAATAAAAACAGAATAAAGCAAGAAAGAAACAAAAGAAAGAAAAAAGAAAGAAAGAAAAAAAGGAAAAAGAAAAAGAAAGAAAGAACAGGATAAAAAGGAAGGAACAAAAAAGAAAGTAAGTAGAAAGAAAAAAAAATAGAAAGAAAGTGAGAAAAAAGAACACGATAAAAAGAAAAAAGTAACAAAAAAAGAATGTAATTAAAAAGAAAGAACGGAAGAAAAAAGAAAGAAGATCAAGATAGATAGAAAGCAAGAATGCACGATTGAAAGAAAGAAAAACAGAAAATAAAAACAGAATAAAGCAAGAAAGGAACAAAAGAAAGAAAGAAAGAAAGAAAGAAGGGAGGAAGGAAGGAAGGAAAGAAAAAGAACACGATAAAAAGTAAAAGAAAGAAAAAAAGGACAAAAAGAAAGAACACGATAGAAAGAAAAAGAAGGAACAAAAAAAGAAAGTAAATAAAAGAAAGAAAGAAAGAACAAGACAGAAAAAATGAAAGAATGAACAAGATAGAAAAAATCAAGAATGAACAAACGAAAGAAAGTAAAACAGAAATAAAATAAGATAAGAAATAAAGAAAGAAAGAAAGAAAGAAAGAAAGAAGAGAACCAGAAAGCAATAATGCTCGAACGAAAAAAAAAAGAGCGAAAGAAAGAAAAAAGAAGCAAACAAAAGAAGCAAGAAAGAAAGAAAACAAGAAGAACAGAAATTAAATAGAAAGGAATTAAGAAGGAAAGAAAGAGAAAGGAGAGAACAAGAAAGATATAAAGAAAGAAAGAAGAAAACAAGAGAAAAAGAAAAAGGAACGAATGAACGAAAGGAAGGGGAAAAAAAGGAATAAATAGCAAGTGTGCAGTGAATTCTGCGCAAAAAATCAAAGAAAACTATCAGCATGTCATTCCCCATTGCTGAAATTTAAAAGAAAATTAAAATTCTAAATCATATTAAAATTTCATTTTTATTCTAAGTAAACATATCAAGATTAATTATTTTGCAATATGAAATCTACTTTGAAACAATTAAATTGCATGTGTTGCTTTTCTGTTTTTACTATTAATTTTTCTATCAGTTTTAATTTGTATTTTAATTAATTTTTTTCCTTTCATTTTTTATTTTTATTTTTCTATTTTTCCCACTCCTTTTCCAAAATGTGGCACTTGAACAAAGTTAAATATTCATAGTTTGATAAAAAGGTGTGTGTGTGTGTGTGTGTGTGTAGAGAGAGAGAGAGAGAGAGAGAGAGAGAGAGAGAGAGAGAGAGAGAGTAGGGATCTTCGTGCCAGCGGGAATCTAAGGTAGGCGGCTGGGTGAAAAAAATGGCAGGAGAGTCTGAAGAAAGAGAGGATTAAAAATGATTCTTTTTCTTCGTTTAATGAATGATTCTGAAAACTTGTAATCAGGCAATTGTCAAAAATTATACAGAAATGGATCACGAGAGATTTGAAAAATGAATAAATAACAATGAGCTGTAAAAAGATATAAGTAATCAGTGATGTTCTCTCCTCATTTTCTTATTTAGTGCCCAATATAATTTCACAGTTCACTATAAACAAAATCTATATTTTTATTCAGTTAGTTAATAACTAACTAGGTCGTCCGTCTGGACAATCCCATACGTCATCATAGGCGTTTCACTTACACATATATTAGCACACACAAGACGTTATTCTGTGTTCTCACAGTTTCCGTCTGATTAGGTCCCATCCATTGTCCAGTTTGAAAAAAAATGCTTTGCAAGACACCATTGCCGTTCAATGCCACAAATTGTTTGTTAGATTCTGCCATTGACCATGTTTAGTATCCTGCTGTCGATGTCTTCAGCGAAACTCTGTCAGGGGTAGTTTCCGGGTGTTAGGCCTTGCCGAAGAGCAACTAGTAATTTGATTTTGACTTCAGAATTTTCCTATTATCTGTTTTATATATCCTCATGACCTACAAGAATGACATCCATAAAACCCAGCCGGTGCCCACTAACTTAAATAATTCTTGAGCCACGAATCAGGTGATCAATTCCGTGAAAAAGAAATTTTCCACGGGGAATGATAGGTAATTTTATTCTGTCTTTGGCAAAGATTACAGCTGAACAGATATACAGTTGAACGCAGATCTCGGTTCCTGCCATATATATATATATATATATATATATATATACATATATATATATATATAGAGAGAGAGAGAGAGAGATAGATAGATAGATAGATAGATAGATAGATGTCATTGTTCTGCTAGACAAAGAATTGCTATTGTTGAATAATCACATTGTACCCAACAGACAAAAGAGTTTGCACCCATATAACTGCATGCAGTCACACCCAGTCTGGGGCTAGGCATTCAGACAGTGTGCTCATACTGTGCATTAATAACCAACACGTATCTATCCAGATTCTCCATTTGTCTGTCTGTCTTTCGCTCATTTTCACAATCTCTCTCTCTCTCTCTCTCTCTATATATATATATATATATATATATATATATATATAACATAGTGATGATCCACGTATATTGTCTTAATATGAATAGGAAAAACTTCTACAATGTCGTAAGTTTAAAAATGCATTTTTCTTTTTGACAGTATTTATTTATTTCTATTATTTATTTGATATTAAAATATGAAATTAAGAAAAATACTGGATTTAAAATTAAATACGTACAGGCTAGGGTTATATAGGGACTTAGGTGTTTTGAATCTTTATAAATATTTCAATAGTTAAACATTTTTTAGATACACTTAAAATTTTTTTTTAAAAACAACATTTATAAGTATTATTAAAGATAGGTTTACGTTTACAAATATTTAAAAAATCTGTCGCTATCTGCGTCACGTGATGTAAACAATCTCTCGGACGAATGCTCCTCGCGAAAACGTTTCTAATTTAAATTTTAAAATCATTTGTTTCTGATGAAAGGCCGAGGACGGTCTGAAATATGAAATATAATAATAGAAATAAATACTGTCAAAAAATACATTTTTAAACTTACAACTTTTTAGTAGTTTTTCCTATATATATATATATATATATATATATATATAATGTGTGTGTGTGCTATAAATTTCCTGTTACATGAGCTACCGAAAAGAGAAGCCATCAGACTGCGTTGATTAAAGCTAATGAATGTAAACGTTTCATTGACTGAACGAAGTATAAATTACCTTTCAAGTAATTACAAATTTAAATGATACCTAGAGTATATCTTAATCTTTCTACACAAAGTTTTGAAGAAATACAGTCGATTGTAATTCTAGCCATAATATCAGTGACTCTGAGATCATACGCTCTCTCTCTCTCTCTTTCTCTATCTGTGTTTTTTCTCTCTCTCTCTTTATATATAGTCATCCGCAGACAGATCTGTTTCGCTATATCACAGCTCATCAGTACAAGTAAGGTTAGACTCCGATTGCTTTTTAACCCAAGATTGAAATCCGACCGAATTGGCTTCAGCCGGCGATTCTACCTTTGGGCTATGGGCGTTCAGTAGATACCTTTGGGCTATGGGCGTTCAGTAGATACCTTTGGGCTATGGGCGTTCAGTAGATACCTTTGGGCTATGGGCGTTCAGTAGATACCTTTGGGCTATGGGCGTTCAGTAGATACCTTTGGTCTATGGGCGTTCAGTAGATACCTTTGGGCTATGGGCGTTCAGTAGATACCTTTGGGCTATGGTCGTTCAGTAGATACAACTGAATAAAGAACGAAGAAGATATTGGCAACGTTCAAAACATTCATTTAAAAATGTTCAATATAATTATAATAGAATAATGAATATTAATTATAAATTATACTTTAAAAGTATGGCCATTTCAGCGAGGAAAATCCTCACTTCTTCAGCGGCGAAATACATTTATTATACAAATACAATACAAAGTTCATTCACAGAAAGTATACTCAAAAAGAAATTCATTCTCGGAAGTTTACATGCAAGAAAAATTTACGATAATATCAGAAAGAATAATGGGAGGAGTGTTAAAAGAGGGAGTAGATTTTGTTAGGAGGTTGTCGTCTAGATATTAATACTTAGGGTTGGGAAGAAGAGGAAAGAAAAGAGGGACGTCGAAAAGGATTCAAGACACAATAATTGAAAATGACTTTTAGATTACATCTATGTTAAGAAATCAAAAGTTAAAAAATGAAGCGTGTTGCAGAAAAGTAAGTGAGGGAAAAGGAAAAACGGAAAGAAAGGGAAAAAGAAACCAACGGGTTAAACAGGGAAAGAGTTCAATGAGAGATGGCGGTGGGTAGAAAGAAAAATATCACGCCAGACAGTCGCCGAAAAAAAACGCAGTTATTGTGTGTGCAATGGGTATATTATCTCTATTTTTCTATTTTTAATTTCGTGCATCCGTGTTGTCTGTTTAAGATCTTGTCGACAGCACAGTATAGTAGGGTCCGTTGGGCACTATCTGTGAGAAAAAGCACACCATAACGCAATTCATTTCTCCAGATATTTGGAAACGACATGCTGTAGTGCATAGCATTCGCGCCGAAATATGACCTTTTTAGAGTGTTTATGTGTCAATATAAGTACGTGCTGAGGATTCGGATGTAATTGCATGATCCCAATGATGATTCCGAAGATGTTTGGAGTGATTACTAGTGATAGCGACTTTATGACTTCATCTTACCACAAGGTCCCCAGCTCAACAAGGTGGGCTACATCAAGTGCCTTGAATAGGTAATGCTGCCCTGAGTCTAGAGGCTGGCTCCTGGAAAACCTTATGTCTGGCAACAGGACTCTGTACTAGGCCCAACAAGCAAGATAATCCAGTCATGGCTGTCAATTACTACGTCCACATCACCAATTAAATCTGGCTAACTCCCTAGGCGGAAACTCCCTTGATTATTATATGTAGTGTGCAATTCAGAAACAGACCAACACAATTGTTTGTAACACCAAAGATGAACCGAAGGCAAGGATCATGCTGGTATTCACCAATTTTAACAAGGAGATCGCCCAGAAGGAATACAGAAGATTCCTAAGTCGTCTAGAGTACTTGGATGCAAACAATGGCGATTGTGTTGAATATATTTACTTCACAGTTTTTCAAAATCGGTTTGTATAAATTTGGTAAATATATCTGTTAGAGCGAGATGTCACTGTTATTGTCATTACTGCGTACTTTAACCAAATTGCCATAGTTACAGGTCCGATACTTTTTTTTATCAGACTGTGTATATAGAGACAGGGCAATATTTGCTTGGTGATCCTCTACCCCACTTTAAAACCAACCCTGTCTCACAGATCGTTACAGTAGGGAGTCGGGTAAATTAATATTTAACATACTACTGTATTTTCTTTTTTTCATTTTATAAGACACACACTTTTTATAGTGTTCGTATATAATGATATCTGAAATGAGAGCTACAAATGTTTCCCGCTTATATTATAGGATACAAATCCTATATCATCCAACAATTAACTGAAACCCAAAAAGTAAAATTGCAAACCCACAAAATCGGATCTGAATGACTGAAAACATTTTGAAAAAAACAAACAAACAAAAGGCAAAATTCAAAATCTAATGTGAAATTTACATTAACCTCGTACTGAAACAAAATGACAATGCCAAATTTCGTGATCCGATATTAAATTCATTTTCTAACCAACGAAAGGAAGCGATTTGCAAAATTGAGAGAGTTAACAATCTAGTGTGAAAAAGTAAATCACGATAAATGAAAGAATATCGAATCAATCAGTCAAAGATAGCAGCAGCTATATCATACACCGGCAACATGTACCAAACGATTGATACGTAGATAGGGTCCCGTCACACGTTCGTTCTTCTTCTTCACCTGTGCTATTTTCCTTTAACTCGTCTTCTTTCTAGCCATTCTCGCCACTAAAAAGGAAGAAAACAACAACAAAAACAAGAAGATATTTCAACTGACTCCTAAAAATTAACGTCACGATAAGTACAGTTTTCCCTTATTGCATTTCTTTCCTTTCTTGCCAGCTATAAAAAAGGAAAGGAGCACAGACTTCATTACCATCATGTTAATCTTTGCATACACACAATATGACTTGTTATTTACAACTACGAATTCTTGGTTCCTTTAACTCGAAACATCACTTTCTCTTGTGAACATTTACATCGTAATTTCACTTCTTACAATATTATGTTATTCTGTTCAGTTAATAAAATTCACATATTTTACAAACAAAACACTTTTATTTTTTCAACCTTCGCATATCTTTAAATGATGGTATTGTCGGTTATGTTTGTGAAGTGGCCTTGTATCCGACCGTCTCTACAATATCACATATAAAGACGTTTTTAGAATACAATTTCATCATCTAATTTTTAAGTTAATCACAGTAATGATATACAACAAATGATAAAGCTAAAATGGAATAGCATTTTCAGGGGTTGAAGCCCAGATAACAAAGTAAAAGTCTTTTAATGTCAAAATAGCTATTTATCTAAAGTGAGACCTAGATATATAAGAACATACTGAGATAGATAGATAGATAGATAGATAGATAGATAGATAGATTGCGATATATACATATATATATATATATATATATATATATACGGTTGTGTGCATTGTATATATATATATATATAGAGAGAGAGAGAGAGAGAGATTGGAAGAAACTCAAACAGATTTAAAGAGACTCAGATAGATAACTAGATAGCTTGATAGATAAATAGATTTGAAGAAGCATAGATAGATATGAACAGACTGAGATAGATAGATAGATAGATAGATAGATAGATTTCAAAATATATATATATATGGATGTGTGCATTATATATATATATATGCTGTTGATATGCTGTTAAACAAAACTCAATATATATATATATATATATATATATATATATTGAGTTTTGTTTAACAGGTTATTTAATGCCAACAAGGTGACGTTTTAAGGTAATCTTTAATGTTTGGTTATTGTAAGACGGTTCATTTAGAATTTGATAATTTTTTTTTATTTTAGAAAACTGAAGATGACTTCTAGTTTTGTATTTAAAAATGTATTGCTGGCAATACATTTTTTTTTCATTCAAAAATATGTTATAGTCATAATTTTTGCCTTAAAATTGTATTGTTGTTAAAACTTTTTCTTCAAAACTTATCTAAACTTATTTATAAATAGAACTTTGTCTGTGTGTGTGGTTGTGTGTGTGTGCATGTGTGTCTGTGTGTGTGTGTCCGTTACTTATAGACTCCGAAACGGCTGAACCGATTTTCTTGAAAATTTACACAGTTGTATTATAAGCGTCTGCGAGTGTTCTTAGCTAGGTTTTGTGTCGAGGTACCCCCGATAAATATCGAAAGTCTATAATCGAAAAAATCGGGTTATAGAAGGAGTGGTCCGATTTTAATCAAATTTGATACACTCATAGACAAAAACATAAGAAACGATATTCAGAAGTTTGAAGGTTGAAGTTCTTACAATAGTGCAAAACATTTGATATCGATACCAGGAAATCAAAATTTTGACTTACATCCATTCATTTTTCTTTCAGTATACGATTTCGCTTTAACTGGAAACAACTATCGCTTTTTAGTCTTTCGTGCCAACGTCCAGAGAGTCTGAGCTCCAGGACCATGGATTAGTTTTAAAGCTTTCATTACACCCGAGCAACGCGGGGCTATACCGCTAGTTTTTCTATAAAAGATTGTTTTTATACTTTCATAGTGTTTAGACCCTAGTTTGGGGGGTCAACTATTTGCCCATAGCTGGGACCCTAACAGGTGCTACCACTCCTGGTCATGGTGAACCTGGGAACAACAGCAATTAAGAGGTGGTTCCATACTCCTCGCAACCTCCCAATCTTGCTGCCGGATGCAGTTTACCGTCTTATTCAGAACATATATATATATATATTTATATATATATATATATATATATAGAGAGAGAGAGAGAGAGAGAGAAAGAGAGAGAGGGGTTAGAAGAAACTCAGATGGATTTGAAGAGATTCAGATGGATAGCTAAATAGCTAGATAGATAAATATATTTGAAGAAGCATAGATAGATAGATAGATAGATAGATAGATAGATAGATAGATACTGATTTAGAAGAGAAGACTGAGATAGATAGATAGATAGATACTGATTTAGAAGAGACTGAGATAGATAGATAGATAGATACTGACTTAGATAGATAGATTAGATAGATAGATAGATCGATTAGAGAGATAGATAGATAGATAGATAGATAGATTAGGAGAGAACTGAGATAGATAGATAGATAGATAGATAGATAGGACAGAATACTGATTAGAGAGATGAGATAGATAGATAGATAGATAGATAGAATAGATAGATACTGACTTAGATAGATAGATAGATAGATAGATAGATAGATAGATAGATAGATACTGACTTAGGAGAGACTGAGATAGATAGATAGATAGATAGACTTAGGAGAGATAGATAGATAGATAGATAGATAGATAGATAGATAGATGACTAGATAGACTTGAGAGAGATAGATAGATAGATAGATAGATAGATAGATAGATACTGACTTAGGAGAGACTGAGATAGATAGATAGATAGATAGATAGATAGATAGATAGATGACTTGACTTGGAGAGACTAGATAGATAGATAGATAGATAGATAGATAGATACTGACTTAGGAGAGACTGAGATAGATAGATAGATAGATAGATAGATAGATAGATAGATAGATAGATAGATTAGGAGACTTAGGAGAGACTAGATAGATAGATAGATAGATAGATAGATAGATAGATGTTTACAAAATAAATGCATAGTGAACAAAAAAGTCAAATCATAGAATCTAGAGTGAAAGTTGTCACTGACCCACAAACTGCAAAAGAGTCGGACGTCAGAATAATATCCAAAATATTTTTTAGCCGCATTGATATGATAATTGCTTCATTTGAAATTGACACGTATGTTTTCGCTTTTCATTTCTCATGCGACTAACGAAAACCAAATCACGTCTGGGGAAAGCATGTCGATGAATATATACCGCTTCTGCATTGTCATTTAATGAAATCTTCTGTGTCTAACACAAACTGTCTAGCCGGGAAGTTCTTCCGTCGTAAAAATCGTGTTTCTATACTGACTTGGTGATTACTGCTTGACTACGCAGCCTTTTGACTAGAATCCACTGTCTAGTCTCCAGGAGATTTAATATAAATCAAAACATACCATGTGTATGTGGTGCAGTGGATATCGACTCGGAACGACAAAATCGGGGAGCCGAGTTCGAATTCCAATTGAATTCATTACGTACAAATACCCTTGGGAAAGGTATTAATCCGTCTCTTCCTTCCAGTTATGGGTTAAATAACAAGACAGATTACGTTCTATAGCCTTGGCTGGCAACCAGTCTACCGTAGAAATATATGGCAACCAGTCTACCACAGAAATATATGGCAAACTACTGCGGGATAATCTTCTGCACAGTCAGACATGATCGCCCAAGCGTGTCTCACGTATGGCACTTAACAAACTGATTCGCTATAAATCTCTATCTCATAGACAGAATATTTTCATTACAAGAACAAGCGATAATTAGTTAAGTCATTACAAAAACGCTACATTCTCGTTTATGTACCATGTACCCTCGGAGCGTTAGCGATTATGTCTCTCAACATTTTCTTGTCTTTTGTAGCTTTTAATAAATTTTATCTTTTTGTTCTTTATTTTCTATGTGGCAAGTTCCTTCAGGACGTAGGCGATTATGGCTCTCCACATCTCCCTATCTTTTGTAGCTCTTAGCAAGCTTTCTCCTGTTACCCCACCGAAAACTCTAGACTGCAATCCACATGCTCAAGCCCGTTTATTATTTTTCCAGGGGGTTACATAGGAGGTAAGTTATGAGAAAGAGTGACAGGTTATAGGGGGCGTCAGGAAGTGGGTAAGAGAAAAATGAGAATGCTGATGAGAGTGGAGTGGACGGATAAGGGAGCATGAGAGAGAGGATGCAGGTTAGTGAGATAGGAGATGACTATTGACTTTAAATTTATTTATTTCTACCGGCCTGATTATTTATGATAAATTTTTGTTACGAAAATCTGTGTCATTCGGCAGGATTTGAACCTGCGACACCTATCAACATAGGGGGAGCCACCTATTGATCTGGCACGTTATAGGCATCTTAGATAGGAGTCGAAGGTTCGAATCCTGCCGAATATCACACATTTTCGTAACAAAAATTTATCGTAATCAGGCCGGTAGAAATAAATATATATATTTTGATTATAAACAGAATATCTACTTAAATACGATTATTGATAAAAAAAAATGTTCAAACAAATCTTTTCATATATATGTATATATATATCCAACCTTTCTTTATCTAGTTTAATGTATCTATCACGACTCCTACATCTTGATTTACCAGAGATCCCTTCTGTCTGCCAATCTGACACAATTTTTCTTCTTTCTTCCTTTCCTCTTTTCTTTTTATCTTTTTCTTTTTTCTACCTATCTTTCCTTTTCCTTCTTCCTTTTCTTTTCGCTATGCTTATAATTGCATTTGACCTTACTGATGGAGCGAATTTCACCCGTTGAAATGGACATACGATATTGGAAATTTTGAACTTTTTTATGTAATATATATATATATATATATATATATATATATATATATATGTGTGTGTGTTTGTGTGTGTATGAGTGTTTGTGAGTGTGCATCTGAGTGTGAGTGTATTAGTGTGTGTATGAGAGTGAAAGTAAAGTTGGAGGTATTTAAGTTGTGTCGCAAATTATGGGACCCACATTGAGAATCGAACTCAGTATTCAGATTGTAACTGTACATGATAATTTGTAAAAAGGTTACTTTTATATATAATTCGCCAATTAACCGATGTCAGCGAGAAAAAATAAATTTTATATATATATATATATATATATATATATATATGTATGTATGGATGGATGGATGGATGTATAAAGTGCGCAGTAAACTGCTTTAGTAGTTCGAGCTTAAATGTACAAGGCGCATCTGTGGCGTTACACCTGACTAAGCTGTTTATAGTCATTCCTTATAAGCGCAGTAATATTGAATACATATTGAGGCAGATTCCATCTTCTTTGCTTGTCAATCAATCATTGAATGTTTCTATTCATTTACTTATCGTTCTACAACTTCCGCATTCGATATCGATCTGATAGCTGCAGAATCACTCTTAAATCTGTGACAGAGATAATCAGACTTATCTGTCCACAGACAGAAGCGCATGCGCAATACGTACACACAAAAAGTCACGAACACACACGCCTTCACTCACGCACAAATACACACACACACACACACACACATATATATCTCTCTATATATATATAGATATGCGTTCCTTATTATATGAATATGTTAATATCATAGATAGATATATTTGAAATTATATAGCAATATACATATCTCAACATTCATCTCCATATGTATATATATATATATATATATATATGATTCTCTCTATCTTGTTTTGTTCGTTTCTGCAGATTTATATATTTGTGAATAGATAATGTGTGTGCGTGAAAGTGCACATCAGTGTCACTGTGTAGTGGGGAGAGAGAGAGCGGGAAACAGAACTAAATTATATACAAGAACTAATATGTATATATATATATATATATAAAGAGAGAGAGTTAAAGAGAAAAAGATATCTGCGAATTGACTGAGATAGATAGATAGATAGATAGATAGATAGATAGATATAATACCAGCAAGCTTACTCTCTTTGTAGAAGATTAAAACAAGCTGAACTTAGCCCGAATTCATTTCATTTTAATCCGACAGTCATACAACTAACACCTGTTCCTCTAAGTCGCTTCTTGTGAAATGTCATGCCATTGTGTTCTTCATTATCTGCTCCTAAGCCGGGCGCAGGTGCTACTGAATCGCCGACAAATGCAAACCGCTTTCAAAGTTCAAATGACTAGCTCAAACGTCTTATATGCATCATCTTTCGACATTCTTAAACCATCGTTTTTTGGTATCTCTTTACTGTATGGTTTAACGCCATGTGCATGTTCCTATACAGAACCAAATACGAATATATATCTTTATTTAAGTTTAGTGTAACTCGCTTTTATATTTGTCCATGTCTTGCCTGGATTTCATCTTACCTGTTCAACATTCAGATTACAGATAATTGTAGGTTGCTCACTTGTCATATACTCTATCATTTCGAAACCTGGATTTGTTACATCGTTTGTTGAATTAAACAACTATATGTTGCTAACCACAAAATGCGATATTAACTTACGGATATGGTACGATTGAATAAATGTTTTTTTCGAAAAGAAATATTCTATCCTAAAGAAACTAAAAGACCCTAATAAAACATGGAGTATATTAAAAAAAGGTCAGACCTCAAAATGGTGATGATGCAGGTTGTACGAAGAAGAGAAGTTAGGCATAATATTATTTCCAGAATAAGAAAAATTGCTAAATGAAAGATTAGAATTAATGTCTGGATATAAACGTATCAGAAAATATATTTTAGGATCATACCTACTCGGATAAAAATGTTTACAATTCTTTAAAATGTCCTGCACTATTTGGAAAGTCCAGTTATTTTAAACTTCAATCTGTTTTAAGTCCTTACATCATTCAAATTCTCGCATATGTATATCTATATAACTATTGTATATTTGGTCAACAATCTCTCTTTTATGCAGGTTTTATTAAAAATGGCAGACAGGGTGTTATGGTAAATTTTTATATCCTCAAAAAGAAGAAATCCTAAATTTCACATGAAAAATTACATAAAAACTTAACCATCACACATTTTCTGTCATTTTAATAATATATATATATATATGTGTGTGTGTGTGTGTGTGTGTGTGTGTGTTTAAAAGATCTAATCCCGGACTCAAAAAGATAATTTGTCATTTGGACTGACTTTTATTAATGGTCTACACGCGAACACCCACGCACACGCACGCAGAGACATACATCCACTCAGGCACACACATGCACACACATATACACATACACACACACACACACATACTCACAGGCGCACACACAATTATATATATATATATATATATATATATATATATATATCTGTTGGTTAAAAGTTACCTAAGGTAAAAATGACGTCCACTTTTTTGTTTTTTCTTCTCTCTCTCTCTCTCTCTCTCTCTCTCTCTCTCTCTCTCTCTCTCTCTACCAGGCGCCCATAGCCCAGAGTAGAATCGCCGACTGATGCCAATTCGGTCAGGTTTCAATCCTGGGTTAAAAAAGCAGTCAGAATCTAACCGTACTGATGAGCTGTGATACAGCGAAACAGCTCTGTCTGCGGATGACTATATATATATGTTGGTTAAAAGTTACCTAAGGTATAAATGAAAAATGACGTCCACTTTATTTAAGTTTCTCTCTCTCTTTCTCTCTTTCACTCTCTCTACATATATATATATATATATATACTTTTAATCAACACACACACACACACACATATATATATATATATATATATATGCGTGTGTGCCTGTTTGCTAATGGTTGACTTCAGGATTGATTACCCGCTCCTCAGCGTTCATATGCATTATTCAAATGTGTCATTTTGATAGAGTATATAAAGCATGAAGCACAGGTCCACGAGTTCATATATCCAGCATGTTTTGTGTGTGTGTTTGTGTGTGTGTGTGTTTGTGTGTGTGTGTGTGTTTGTGTGTGGAGGGTTACAGTGGGGCTTAATGTGCGCGCACACATGCGCACGCATGCGTGTAATGCCCAGAATATTTGTCCGTATTGCACTGAAAACATTTAATTCTGTTTTAATCATATAAATTACTTGAATGTGTTTTTGTTTCTTTGAACTATACAAAACAGGATTCTCAAATTTTACCAACTAACCTATCATCTATTCTACTAAATTTAAATGTTTCCTTTTTTTTCAGTCATTTCACCCCAATCAAGGCAATAGAGCCACTAAGAAACAAGTGATAACTCAATTATATATATATATATATATATATATATATATATATATATATATATATATCTTTCAAAACATGAAAATAGAAAATGAAAAACCTGAAAAATATTTTAAGTCAATATGAAATAAGCAATAGCAACAAGGCCAATGAAAATGAAATAAAACTATTCCTTCTAATAAATTTAAGTATAAAGCACTCAATAAACATTAGAGATAGAATCAATGGTGGTTTGTTAGAAATGAAAATAAATAGAGTGAACAAAACTACCTTTGATGAAGGGAAGCAAAAACATGGAAATTAGCACACTCGCTTGAAGACAAACTTAAAGATGTACATTGGGCAATTAAAAGAGAAAACTATTTGTTTTTGCTTATTCTGTACATACATACACATACACACACGCAGACATAGACATATATATATATATATCTATCTATATATATATATATATATAATATTAACTATAGCAACAACGATACCAATAGTAAAACTAGTATTAATCAAGCTATAATTTAAATCGTCTTGTACAACCCATTGAGAACGAAATAGGAGGGAAAAGAGGGGGAAGCAAAAAAAGAAACAAACGAAGTACATGAACAAAAAGTCAAGCACTCGTAAGAAAGAAAAAAAAACAAGACGAAACCTTAACACTAAAGCGCTCAATACCAAAGTAGAGCAAACAAATATATATATATAGTGTATCGAGGCAGCAGATAATTTTCTAAACATATACTGTTAAATATAAGAGACGATAAATGCTGAATCTGTTTAATCATGAGCCGTTCTAAACATCGTATTTTGGCTTTGATTTCAAGTGAAAATAAAGACAAAAATTAAATTAAAGCGAAAATACGATGTTTAGGACGGCTCATGATTAAACATAATAGAAATTCATTGTTTCACCAAAGTGAATCGTTCTTATTTATTTATTTTTAGTTATTTATTTCGCTCTACCTAAGTTGGAGATTATTCGGGTCGGGGTTTTTTTCTTTGGGTTCCGTGCTGATTCGGCCCGAACCCCTTTGACTGATGTTCATGTACCGAGCTGTAACTTTTTTTTTAAACCGTTTTTTCCCTTCTTCGTAGATTTGTGGAAGGTTTTTCGACACGAGTATAGTTATATCACATATATATATATATATATATTGATTTTCTAAGCCCCGCTTAGATGTGGCACAAGGCCGAACGTATGGGGTACCCAGTAAGAATCGAACTCACTACTCAGTTGTAACAGCTTCTAGCGAGACGAGCTTGTTAACCATTACACCACGTCGGGGTGCCTTATATTATTCAAATGTTGCTATATATATATATATATATATATATATATATATATATATATATATATATATATATATATATATATATATATATATATATTCATTTATTTCGATCATAGGAGAAACTTCTTCAGACTAGTAAGGGTTTTATTCAAAGAATCAATCTTATATTTATATTTACATCGAAAATACTAAACATACAGGGTTGCTTAGCTTGAATATTCGTTTTACTTTTAAATTGACAAGTCCCTTGTATGTATGTTATTACCTAGTCTACCATATACTGTCTTCAATTGCTTTGTTATAGAAACCTAAAAGAACTGAACTGACTTATATATATATATATATATATATATATATATATATATATATAAATGGTAAGTAGCTAAGCTAGACAGCCAACGAACCTACCAAGGTTTCACCAAATTGGATCTTCAGAGAAAGTTGGCCAATTTGGTGAAACCTTGGTAGGTTCGTTGGCTCTCTAGTTTAGCAACTGACTTGTTTGCGCGACTAGTGTATTGAGCGCTTTTCGTGTTTGGTTCCTGGTCTCGGGTTTTTTTTTGTTTCTATTTTTCCCCCTCCGCGTTTATACTCAGTGGGGTTTTCGAGACGATATATATATATATATATATATATAAATTAGTTTGTTTCTTTATTGAATTTTTATTTGATATCCAATGAATTATGGGAACTCTTGACGTCACACTTCAAATGGGTATGCTGTCTCTAGTTGATTACTGGAGAAAACTCATCGTAAAAGAATGTTTCTGTGCAGCTTAACATTACTTCTATCTGATAGTGTTTTTTTTTTTTTTTTTGCTACACGAAGTTTCCGAGTCGTTAATTAAAAGGCGACTCTAAAGTTTAGATAGATAGATAGATAGATAGATAGATAGATAGATAGATTTAGACATATAAGATTAAATAAATTGCAAACATTGTGCCTGCTTATTTCTAATAAAATCCGTTCATACTCATGGATAATCTTTAGCATATTATAACTGAAAGATGTCTGAAATGAGCTGTAACGTTGGCAGATATTATTATCATTCATTTTTCAATGTACCCAAGTACTTTCAATCTTCTTTTGAGACCATCTTTAGGAGTGTGAGTTTTGGTAACCAAAAAAACCCGGAAAACTGTGATGCTAAAAATTACTGTAAAAACTGATATATATATTGATTGATTGATTGATTGACTTTTTAATACTTAGTTTTTGCTCATAATAGGGTACAGAAATAGTCTAGAGACCGTGGCTAAAGTCAATACAGATTTTTTTGAATAAATTTATTTATTATTTAGTATTTCAAGATCTTTTTGTGTAATTTTGCTAAATATATCTGTTAAAATGCGATCACTTTCGTTTTTTGTGTAATTTACACAACAATTCATCCATTGCACCCTATATATATATATATATATATATATATATATATATATATATATATATATACATTCTTATATATGCGTGTGCAGATGTGCAGTTTGAAACATTTGTATGGCCTTGTCCATGGATGTATTTTCCCCCCGTGCATATGAAAATATGAGTGTTTTTATAGATATAAATAAAATATTTTTTCTTTTATATATTACCTATCTGTCTTGATATATGGCGTTAAAATATTTGATATTCACGAGATACACATAAGTAAGATAAAAAGATAAAAATAAACAATCAACAACGGTTGCGTATAATCTCATCATACATGCCCGCCGACTCATGCATAATTCAAAACCTTTGTAGAATTGCCTAAGTTAACTTTGGTGTAAAGTTTACCCACGGTTTTTTAAAAGTCCACCCTAATCACCGACACTCCTCACAAGGCCGTTGCTTCCAAAGAAGTGCCTAGCCGGTTTTTGCATGGATATTAAACTTATTCCAGTTGCCGAAACTTCTGCTATTGATTCGAGTCTTTGGTTATTCCTTGTTATTTATTCATGAGTCCGCAAAACTTACAGACCTGAAGATTTTTCGTTGGGTTAAACACGAAATATCTACATAGAAACCATGTTGGAAACTGATCTCGTTTTATTATATTTTTTTTTATTCAATTTGTTTATTCAGCAGCTTTTAAGATATATCCGAGTGCTTAATAAATTGGATGCTTAAAGACCAACCTAAACTCGTCAGAGAATAGGGATCAACAAAAATATAAAATGCACTCCAGAAGTTTTGAGAATTTTTATTAATTTCAAAGAACTTCTTCTATGTGCCCTATCCTATCAGGACGTAAGCGACCATGGCTTTCTACGTCTCCTTATCCCTGGTTGCTCTTAATGTTTTCTCCTGTTACTCCACGCAACCTCCGATCCGTCATCCACCTGATCAGGCCCTTCAAATAAGTTATCCGCTGCCTTCCTCTCTCTTTTTCTTTCTATCTGGCCTGTCAGTATCAGGTTCTCCAAGCCCTTCTTCCTCATTGTATGTCCCAGGAACTTCAGTTGTCTCTTCCTGATGCTCACTTAGTTTTCTTTTCAATGCTATTCTTTCCAAATTATCATCATTGCTCACATGTTTGGTCCATGATATCCACAACATCCTTCTGTAAAACCACATTTCCGATGCTTCAATTCCTTCCTTCATCTTCGATGATATTGTCCAGTATTCACTGCCGTATTGAAGAACTGACATCAGATAACAGTCCAGTACTCTCTTCTTTGTTTCTAGTGAAAGTTTCCTGTCTCTTAATACTCTACTCAGCTCTCGGAATACATCCTTGTGCTTTTGGATCTCAGGAATTTAAATGTATAAAAACTGATGTGGCCACAAATTGAGGGGTCAGTTTATATATTGATTGTAATATGGAATTGATCCCCACTTTATATCCAGTATGCTTCTGTAGAACCACATTTAAGATTTTTCAAGTCTTTCCTTCATCTTTGATCAGATTGTCCAGCTTTCACTGCCCTATTGAAGAACCGATATCACATAGCAATCTTGCACTCTCTTCTTTGTTTCTAGGGAAATTTTCCTGTAAAGAACTACAAAACGGTAATGTAGCTCACTGTAAGTGCGATTTCTATGCATTTGTAGTAGCGCGAAGTCCTCCAAATTGAAGATTTGAAGAACGTTGTCAGAGACACTTTCATTGCAGAATAAGGACTAAGGGCAATACTAATGCAGAAGGACGTGTACAAGTGTTACATCGACTACGCAAGTGCATTTGACAAAGCACGCCACAAAGACATGTTAAAGATGCTCGGTAACCTTGATATAATCGGGAAATACATTAGAGTAATCAAGAACCTAAAAAGGAAGCAGACCAATTGAATACAGACAAGAGACGATTTCGACAGATATAAATAAAAGATAGAAAGGAATAACTGACAAGGATGTGTCTTCTCGCCAGATCTATTCAACATATGCAGCGAAAATATTCTGAGAGCTCTAGAAGTCCTGTCAGGATTCGTCGTTGGCGGCCACAATCTAAACAATGTAAGATAAGCAAATGACACAGTGCTGATAGCAGACACGGAAACGAAACTTCAAGGTCTCCTACAGAAATTAGTTAAAGAAATGAAAATGTAAAATATTTTTAATTAGGTTTGAAATGAAAGCGTTTTCTTATAATTCTAAGTGTAGTTAAGAATACAGGGTTTAACATTAGAAACGTTTTTAATTACTGGACCTTAATATAATGAAGATAGGTCGGAACATTTAATATTGCCAAAAAGAAAAGATGGGTAGATTTGAGCTTCAAAAATGAAACATAAAACGTTGGGGTAAATTGATTGCAGTATAAGGATCAAGGGCAATACTAATGCAGAAAAACGTGTACCGGTTTTACATAGACTACGCAAAGGCATTTGACAAAGCACGCCACAAAGACGTTAAAGATGCTCGGTAACCTAGACATATTTGGGAAAGAAATTAGACCAACACACGGACAAGATCTCCTACAGAAGGTAGCTAAAGAAAGCGAAGGAAAGAACTAAACATAAACTTCAAGAAAAATGAATGCATGGTCATCAATAAACAGAGAAGCATAAAAATGCCAACTAGAGGCAGGAACAGAAATCTAAATAAATTTAATAAAATACACAGATGATACACTGCTGATAGCAGATACCAAAATAAAACTACAAAAACCCTACAGAGAGTAACAGAAAATTGCGGAAAGAAGGGACTATATATAAACTACAGGAAAACTGAATGCATGGTCATCAGTAAAAAGAGAAGCACAAAATGCCATCTACAAGTCGAGGATACTAAAACCAACTAAAATTTAAATACCTGAGAATTGTTCTAACAGAGGACGGTAAGTGTGATACTGAGATCTAGAGGCGTGTTGACATGGCGTAGAATGTATCCCAAAAGCTGAGTAGACTATTGAGAAATAGGAAAATTCTGTTGGAAACGAAGAAGAGATTACAGGATTGTTCTGTGATGCAAATGCTGGACAATCTCATCAAAGATGAAGAAAAGACGTAAAGCAGCCCAAATATGGTTCTACAGAGGGATGCTTAGGATACCATGGACTGAATATGTTAGCAACGATGAGGTTCTGGAGAGGATAGAAACGAAAAGGAAACATACTTGAAATTAGAAAAGAATAGGAGAAGTTACTGGGACGTTTAATGATGAAGGAAGGCTAGGAGAATCTGATACTCACGGAACAGATGGCGGGGAAAAGATATAAGGGAAAGCAACGCATGACATATTTGATGGGTTTGAGTAAATGAATAGCAGGGTAAGGCTTGGGAGGAGTAACAAGAGAAAGGACGTTAAGAGCTACAAGGGATAGGGAGACGTGGAGGGCCATGATCGCCTACGTCCTAAAGGAAGATGGCCTGTAGAAGTTGGACGATGAAATAAGCAAAACTATTCCTAAGTTTAATGTTTTTTTTAGACTTTTTTAGTTCTGTCTTTCTTTCATTCTTTCTTTCATGTTTTCTCTTTTCTTTGTCTTTTTTGTTCTTCATTTTTTCTTTCTTTTTTTCTGTTTTATTGTCATTTTCTTTTGTTTTTTCCTTTCTTTTCTTTTCTTTTTTATTTATTTCCTTATTCGTTTTTCTCTCTCGTGTGCTGCTCCCATTTTCTTTTACATTCCTTTGCTTTTTCTCTCTATCTTTTATGCATTTTCTTCCTTCTTATTCTTTTGCTTTATTTTTTTTTGCTTCCATTTTCTTTCTTTCTTTTTATAAAGTTTTCTTTTGTTTTTATTTTCTATCTTCGTCATTTATTTTCCTTTTTTATTTTGATTTTTTTCTTTGATTTCCCTGTTATTTCTTATTTTCTCTTTTTTTATTTCTTGCCTTTCTTTCTTTTAATTCTTTCGTTCTTCCTCTTTTTTCTCTTTCAATCTTTGCTTTTTTTCTTTATTCCTCTTTGTTTTTTCTTTTTTTTCTTTGGTTTCCATTTATTTTTTCTTATTTTTTCTTTATTTATTTACCACTCTCTATTTCCCATTTCGGCGTTTCTTTCTTTGTCTTTCTTATTTTTTTTTACTTTTTCTTTGTTTCTTTTTTTTCTTTTTTGTTTTTTTCTCTCTTTTTTAGTTCATTATTTTGTTCGTTCTTTTCTTCTTTTCTACTTTACTTTTTTAATCCTTTCATTTCGTTATCGTCTGTTTGCATTCATTTTTGCCTGCATGTTTTTTTTTCTAATGATGATTGTCATTATCGCTCGTACACGCAGCTCACCATGTTATTCTGTAATGTTTATTCCACAGTGTAGTTGCCTGGTTTATGATAATTGCAAACTAATTGAGCTTTTATGCCGAGAAACGGAAGCCTTTGTGTAATAAAAAGCAATCGGAAATCTCCTGAAAAGTGCATCAGAAAAGTTTATAGCATTAGCTATTACGTGGAATTATGGGAAAATGTGTCGGCTGTTTCCTGTCAGGTAAAATCACAGGTTTTGTGGCGAATTGAGACGAAATATTTAAAAAAAAAAACTCAGAGGAGTATGCTCACAAGGTTTTATAATTGTTTACGGGTCAATTTCTCAGATTTTTGTCAATTTCCCGGTGTATTTCTTATTTAACATAACATCTGACCAAATTTGTTCTTGAAGAAAGTATTATTGTTAGAAATTTTGCTTCTAGCAGCAAATTTCTATATTCAAAAAGACAATGTTTTCGCTGAAGAAAACCGCTATTCGAAAAAAATAATTCCTCTATGTATAAGCTTGTTACAAAATGAGAAAAAACTCTACTTTTTCTTCTTTTTCTCGTATCTCAGCAAGAACTTGGTGATCATCTTTCTCCACAAGTTCCTCTTTTTCGTAGCTCTCAACAAATTCTGTCTTATCGTTCTCTCCAAACCTTGAGTACTGCTGCCATTTATAGTCAGGCGCCCCTGCCGTTCTCCTCAGTGTTCTTGACAGGCTCCAAAGGAGAGTCTGTAATGTGATAGGGACTGATCTGGCGGCTCGACTGCAGCCACTTCCCCACCGTCGAAATTTTCGCCTTCCTTTGTCTGTTTTATAAATACTTTCATGGCTTCTTCTCGGACGAACTTAAGTCACTGGTGCCTCCTCAACAGGTGTTTACTCGTGCAACCAGACTGGCAACTGGGTCCCACCCATTCACAGTCAGATTAGCCAAATGCAGACGACAATTCTACTCCTACAGCTTCTTCTCTCGCACTTCCCGCCTGTGGAACTCGCTCCCGTATTCTTGCTTTCCTGACGGCTACAACCTCCAGAAATTTAAATGCAAAGTCAATACTCATCTACTAACCACTGGATTCTAGCTCTCTCCCCACCCCCGTATAACCTTCCCTTTCTCTCCACCTATGTATCTGTCATCGCACCTGCTTTCTCAGCTTTCTATTGTTCCTTTCTTACTAATTTGTACTCCTCACTCTTTTCTAATTAATCTTTTTACAGTTATGTAGCCCCTCGCTCATCAGTGGCATTTCTGCCTTGCTCGGGGTGAAATGATTAAAAAAAAAGAAAAAGAAAAAGCACGCTCGGCAAGTTATGTGGTGTTTTACTCTGTCTTTCTTCCTATAATCACCCATGTAAGAATTAAATTTTATCTACCCTAGAAATTTCAAATGTCTTTTCCTGATGTTAAGTATAAGTATCTTTTCTCTTTTCATTTTTTTCTAAAAATCGTCTTTGCTCAGACGCTCGGACCATTATTTTTCAGACGATTTCTGTAGAAAAATATTTCTATTACTTTAACACTTTTCTTCCCGCGAAAAGATTGTCTGGATTCACTAAAACCTTATCGTTGCTCTCATATTCAGTCCATGAAACTCTCAATATCCTTCTGTAGAACCACATTTCTGTTACTTCAAGTCGATTTTACATCCTGTGAGGTTTTTGTCTGGATTCTCTAAAGCTTCATCGTTGCTTAGACGTTCACTCCATGTTATTCTCAATATCCTTCTGTAGAACCACATTTTTGTTGCTTCAAACCGTTTCTTTTTCTGTGAAGAGGGTGTCTAGAGTCCCTGAAACTTTATCACTGTTCATACGTTAGGTCCATGATATTCTCAATATCCTTCTGTCGAACCACATTTCTATGACTTCAAGACATTTCGTCATCTGCGAGGTGACTGTCTAGATTCTCTAAAACTTTATCATTGCTCATACGCTAGATCTATGATATTCTCAGTATCCTTCTGTAGAACCACATTTTTGTTGCTTCAAGTCGCTTTCTCATCATGTGAAGTATTTGTCCAGATTCTCTAAAACTACTTGGTTGTTCGGTCTATCATATTCTCAATATCCTTCTGTAGGGAATCTCTTCTTCATCCTTAAACAAGATTGTCTAGCACTCCCTGGAATAAGTAACCTGGATATTAAGTAACCGTTCAGTACTCCTTTTTATGTTTCTAACGAATAGTTATATTTCTTAAAAATTGCTGAGCTTCTGGAAGGCATATTTTCCTATTTCAATGCGTCTTCGGATTTAAGTGTCGCATTATCCGTCGTTTGTTAAAACATTTCCTAAATATTTACGTTTGTAAATCCAATCTCCAATTTGTAATTCAGCGTCATTGTTACATAAATGATGTAATGATGTGTACGAATTGTTTTTCGAATATTGTTTAACCAGACCATGATTTCAGTAAATGAAAATTAGTCTTCTTTTATGTCTCCCGTCCATTCAAATTTGGATAATCATCCAACCTATAATCACAGCTTATTTCGGAAAAAAAGTCATTGATCTACAAA